>CM061184.1:23390495-23440517 GCA_030763345.1 Mythimna separata | reverse complement strand
CTTTCCGGTATCAGGTTCGGCGACACCGGCGAGCATGCGCAGCAAGGTGGTTTTACCCGCGCCGTTCAGGCCCAGGATGACGACCTTGGAGCCTCGGTCGATGGCCAGCGAGACATCGTTGAAGATTTCCAGCGAACCATAGGCCTTCGACAGCCCCTCGGCCATCAAAGGAGTCTTGCCGCAAGGAGCCGGATCCGGGAAGCGCAAGGCCGCGACCTTGTCGGAGGCACGCTCTTCCTGCAGCCCCGAGAGCATGCGGTCAACACGCTTGAGCATGGACTGCGCAGCCGACGCGCGGAAGCACGGGCCTTCATGCGGTTGGCCTGAGTGAGCAGGACCGAAGCCTTCTTCTCGATGTTGGCGCGTTCGCGCTTGCGGGCACGCTCGTCGGTCTCGCGCTGGACCTTGTAGCGCTTCCAGTTCATGTTGTAGACATCAACCACGCCGCGGTTGGCGTCCAGATTCAGGACCTTGTTCACGGTCTCTTCCATCAGCCCGGTGTCGTGGCTGATCATCAGCACGCCCGCCTGGGTAGTTCTTGATGAAGTCGCGCAGCCAGTTGATCGAGTCGACGTCCAAGTGGTTGGTCGGCTCGTCAAGCAGCAGGGTTTCCGCGTCCGAGTAGAGGATGCGGGCCAGCTCCACACGACGGCGCTGGCCACCGGAGAGGGTGCGCAGCGGCTGGTCGAGAATGCGATCAGGCAAATCCAGGTTGGCGCAAATGGCTGCGGCCTCAGACTCGGCAGCGTAGCCGCCGGCGGCGATGAACTCGGCTTCCAGCCGGTCATAGCGGCGCATGGCCTTGGCCGAAAACCGCTGGATCTTCGCTGGCCATCTCTTCGCGGTTCTTGGCGAGATTGCCCACAACGACATCGAGGCCACGGGCGCCGAGAATGCGGTCGCGGGCCAGCTGCTCCATATTCGGGGTCTTCGGGTCCTGCGGCAGGTAGCCGATGGAGCCCTTGTGGACGACTTCGCCAGCGGTTGGCTGGGTCTCGCCAGCGAGGACCTTGGTCATCGTGGTTTTGCCGGCGCCGTTTCGTCCCACCAGTCCGATCTTGTCGCCCTTGTCGATGCGGAAGTTCACTTCGTCCATCAGCAAGCGGGCGCCGACGCGTAGCTCAAGGTTGGCTACGGAAATCATATGGTGTGGCCCTTTCACGCGGTGAGAAAAATCTTGGCCCAATAATTGGGCAAGCTTAACTAGTCTACCGGCCAAAGCCCTGTGCGCTGGAGGAAAGTGCATAAACTAACAGTCCAGCTCCGACTTGTGGCTTTCTACTGCCCCAGTTGGGAACGATAGTCCTTCATCTGGATCAGGCGTCGGCGCAGCGAGCCTTCACGGCGAAGGTCTCCACCGCTGGTTTTGTCGATGTGCTCCTTGCCGAAACGCCAGAGCAGCACATCATCCAGCAGGCGGTCCGGGCCCGGCGAATAGCGGTGATCCAACGCGGCACGTACATCGGTGACAACATTGGCATCCAGAAGCTGGGCCAGCTGCCAGGTTTGGTTGATCTCGTGCGCATCGAGCAGCTCTGATGCCCAGGACCAGTCATCGTCGCGCTTGCGATCAACGTGCGGGAGCAGGGTTTGCCAGATTTCGCCGATTTTCTCGCCCGACAATGGCTCAGCACCGGCGCCTTTTTCGTCGTGGTACCCGTTGAGGCGATGGTACTGCTCGTCAATGTCGGTGAAGTAGTCTTCTACCGTTTCAGCATGGCAGCGGTTGCCGTTGAAGTGGCGGTCGATCTGGGGATTCCACGCGGCCTCGCCGGGATGCTTGAAGCGGATGTCGTGTTCCATCTCGCTCCACGCGTGCTGCAGCACCGTGCGGATCTGGACTTCGAATACGAAGTTCCCGCTGCAACCACGGGCTTTCCCAGCGCTTCCTGGAACTTCCGCACGGTCGGTTCGCTGCGGGTCTTGAGCAGCAGGTGCCTCGACGAGTACCCGTAGGTTCCCGATTCCACCGATCCGATGTCCTTCTCGCGGTCGCTGCGGCAGTCGAAGGAGTCTCGGTGGGATTTGATCAGGCTTGCCACCTGCTGGATTTCATGCGGCAGCATCACGATGATGCGGATGCCGACCATGTCGTGGATTTCGCGCAGCGGATTGGGGAATTCGAGCACCGGAGCGCTCTCGGTCGTTTCCTGCAATCGGCGCGATGCCTTCGCGCGGAAGGATTGCGGGGACTTGACCCGGCCGGTGATGAACAAGGGCTGGACTTCACTTTGGGCAAAGAGCCTGCGGATCTTTGCCTTCATGGCAGACATGACGGTATTCAGCTCGCCGGTGACAGACTTGTACTGTTCAACGGAGTTCTCGATGTGCTCAGAGAACTCGTCGTTCTTTGGCTCATGCTGGGATTCCGTCATAGCTGCCTCCTCGTTGCTGCTCTGCGCGTTGTTCTACAGTCCTTGTGCTCCGTGTTGTTCCGACCGGGTTGATAATCGACGAACCTTATGGACGGTTCAGGCTCTTGGCCAGATCGTCATACAGTGGAGCTTTGTCTTCGGTTGGCTTCGACTGCTCGGCCTTAGGCTGGGCAGCGTTCTTTGCAGCCTGGGTGTTCTGCTTGATCGGGGTGACCTTGGCATCAGCGCGTGCGCTGGCGATGCCCTCGGCGCGGGCACGAGCCAGGGCATCCTGGTGTTCCTGGGCCAAGGCAGCCATGCGCTCGTCTTCAGCGCTCTGGGCATCGGTCCAACGCGGCGTTGTAGCCATCGTCATAGGCCACGCCGTACTTCTGGGCATTTTCCTGCTCTTCGTCATAGGCAAGGTCTGCGTGGATTTTCGCGGCCCAGGACTTCTTCTGGTACATGTGCAACGGTCAAGTGGGTAATGGCCAAAAGGACGATTGGCGGCATGGCTGCGACCAATGCTGAAAACCAGCGCTGGAACGCCGTTTTCGATGGAATCCACGGTCAAGATGGCGTGCGTGGAGTTCGCTGCGGTCGAAACGATCGCACCGAAGAACAGCAGGGACCATGGGTAGATCATGGCCTTGCGGCTAAAGCCGTTCAAGGCAACAATGGCCACGGTGGCCGCCACGATCATGCCGTCGATGATGATTGGCCAGATCCACGCCAGGCGCGGGCTGATGCCCGAGCGTTCTGCCAAGTCGGTCAGTGCGGCGAAAGAGAGCACGAATGCGCCAACGGCAATCAGGACCGTTGCGCCAACGGCGGTACCTAGGACTGCATTGTGCGGTTCGTTCGGGACCTCAGGGTTTTTTTCTTCCATGCTGCTGGGCAGACCTAACTTCTCAGTATTCGGATATGTCGTCGAAGGCGAGTGTGATGACCCCAACGCACTGGTCAAAAGCCACCAGTGTCTATTTTAGCCCCAATTGACTGGTGCTAATGCTCGCGGATTGATATGGCCCGGCGATCAATGAACCCGGTGCCGGTGGCCTTTCCCGCGAGTCCCTGCTGGTGCCCATCGGAGAGGAAAAAGACCGCGCTTACCGCGATATAGGCAGTGACCAGCATGTTCAGTACCGGATAGGGGCTGACTTCCGTCAAGCTGTGGAAATCTGGAACAGGAAGGTGATCCCGCCGAATCCTATGATGCTGCGCGATAGCGCTCGCCCTGCCGATGCGCGATTAGTGCCGCCATCAGTCACGATGAGCCAGGCGCAGCGCTGTCCGAGTGTCGCGCGTCCCGGGCTGAGGCTGGGGAGCACGAAGACGAAGAACACGACCACCAAGGGGATCCAGAAGTTCATCAAGCGTTCATTGGTGGCTGGCCCGCCGAGCCTTTCGATCAATGACAGCGTGCCAGTGATTGCAAAGACGGCGCCGGTGGTGATCGCTGCATCGAATACGTTGGCCAGCGCGCGGCGGGATCGTGTGACCCTGCGGGGCGCCGCGTAGCGGGCATCGCCTTCCTTGGGACCGGTGAGGAAACCGAAGATCGGAAGATAAGCGAATACGGCACCGATGAATGCGCCACCGGTGTTCATGATCAGGTCATCGACATCGGCGACGCGATAGGCGCAGTTGTACAGTCCCCAGATGCCGGTGTACTGGGTCAATTCAATGGTGAGGGAGGCTGCGAAGCCCAGCACCATGCCGGTGAAGATGTTGCCACGCAGCCACCGCACGGCCAGGATTCCCAGTGGCATGAACAAGATGATGTTGAACAGCACTTGCCATAAACGAAGCTAGTTGCGAATCCGCGTAGACCGAGTTCGGCAATGCTCGCCCTGAAGTCATACAGGAAGTGACCCGGGTCGGTCTGGGTGATTCCCAGCCCGGTGAAGCACGCCGCTTCGCGGGTTTCCGGCAACGGCAGCATGGTGTAGCTGAACAGCCCGAACCCGTAGATCGCCGCGGTGGCTGTGGTGATGGTGCGGCGCCAGGAAAGCCGCCCATGGCGCCGGTACTGCACCGCCAGCAGGAAGATGCCGGCCGCGCCGAGAAATAAGGCCGCGCCGAGCACGGCTATGGCCGCAGGCCAAATCATCGTTTGCATGGTTCTATCTAAGCCGACGGTGCGCAGAGGATCCTGTGCCCGATGATGTGATCTTGGCTATTTCTTCTTAACCGGGTGCGCCATGCCCAGCGGTCCCACCGGGCCGGCCAGAATCCTCCGGGTCTTCGCATCAAAACGGAAGAGGCCGGCGAATAGCAGTACCACGAGCACCCCGGCGAAGGTGCGCATCATCCATGTTGAGTGCCACTGTTCGATGGAGAGCTGGTCAACAAAAACTGCCACCAGGATCAGGCTGGAGACAGAGATCATCATTTTTCCGATGACCAGGAAACTCGGTGCGATATCGCGAACAATGCGATGAGCCACAGGATGTACCACGGCTGGATAATCGGGGCCAGCAGCACAGCGGCCGAGAGCGACCAGGCTGCCAAACGCACGGGATTCGAGATGTTTTTAGCCAGCGCCAGTCGGGCAACAATGACCAAACCCAGCAACTGGAAGAGCGTCACCACTAGCCCGTTGACAAACGCGATGTCTCCACCCAGCATCCCTGCCCAGATTGCTGACGCTCCACCCGATCAGTCCCACTGGCGCGTACGGGGAACGCTGCATCGCCAGCGGTGAACATTGCTGGCAGCCAGCCAAACCAAAGGTTTGTTACGGCACCGATGATGCCAAGCCAGATCAGCGACAAGACGAAGACCTTGGCCCATACTGCCAGCGGGCACGCTTGGACGGATTCTTGTCGAGAATGACCAGGCCGATGAATGGAAGTACGAGCAGGACGATGGGCTTCACCGAAACAGCAATGGCCAAGGAAAGGGTAGCTGCCGCAGGACGGCGGTCATAAGCGTAGGCAAAACGCGGAGAACACTCCCGCGATCATCAGTGCGTCGTTGTGAACGCCACCGATCATGGTTAAGAGGAATAGCGGGTTGCCGACGATTGCCCAGTTAGCCCAGTTGGGGTTTTGACCCATTTTCTGTGCAAGTTTCGCGGTGAAGTGGAAACAGCCGAGGACACCAAGCACCGCGACAATTCGCAGCAGGCCCACACCGATTTCCGGAATGCCATTGAAATGAAGAAGATGAAGCGGGCCAGGACCAGAAAGAAGGGGCCGTAGGGTGACGGCGATTGAGCCCAGAGCCCGTCAGAGCCGCCGTCAAACCATCCCGGCAACGCTGAGATGCCTTCCAGGTATGGTGATTTGTCTGCGTGCAGCATTCGGCCCTGTGCAAGGTAGGAGTACACGTCACGGCTGAGAATCGGGAAGCTGAACATCAAGGGCGCCGACCACATTCCGAACAGCCGCCCCAGTTCCCGGTGGGTGATTCCGGTGGCCACCTGCACCCGTGGCCTGGTGACAATCCAGGTCCGGGTCAGCCAGACCATGCCCAGGGCCATCAAGATGATGCAGGTGATGACGCCGCTGACGTCGGTGCGGAATTCAATGAAGAATCCGCTGCGGGCCAGGGGCGAGAGCTGGTTGCGCGGGAACCAGCCAATCCCCAGGAAGCCACAGTGATCATCGCGGAGGCGGCGAAGCCCTGCCACCCCAGTGAGCGCAGACTCTCCCCAGTAGTTTCCGGCTAATGTCCATCACGGCCACTAGGCCTTCTTCGACTTCTTCAGCCAGTTCGTGGAGCTGAGAAGATCCGGGCAGATGGACTTGGTCTTGGGATCGAAGAACACCAGATAGATCGCGCAGGCGATGGAGATGCCCCAGGAAATCATCTGGACACGCGGAACCAATGACTCCTGGAGGAACTGCCAGACGAAGATCTGGTCGGCTGCCTGATAAGCGAGGAAGAAGATCGTGGTCAGGTGAAGCCACAGCATTTGCCAATCATCCCGCAAGCCGGTGACCGCGAAGAAAGGCAGCAGCCACAGCAGGTACCACGGCTGGATGACCGGCGAGAGGACTACGATCGCCGAGAACGCGATAGCCATGCGCTGGACAAGATGGGAGTACTTGCCGCGGAACATCAGCACAATCGCCATGAGCACGCCGATCAGTCGACCGGCAGTCTTGATGACCGAGAGCACTGAATCGATTCCAGTCCGAAGGAATGGAAAATACTTGAGATCGCCACGGTCATCAAGCCCAGCGGGGCGAAAATCGAGAACCCTGCGCCAGTGTAGTTGAGCATGACTTCCAGCCAGCCGAACCAGTAGCCGTTCAGCCACCCGACCACGGTCATGAGAGCCAGGAAGATCATGCCGGAGTAGAACCAGTAGAGAATGCGGCGTGGCCAGTTGGCTTCGGGCCCGGCCCACAGCAGGCCGATAAATGGCAAGAGGACCAGGGTAATTGGCTTGACGCCAATAGAGGCTGCCAACACGACTATGGCCCAGAAGCCGTGGCGCTTGCAGGCAAGGTATACCGCCCAAACCGACAGGCCGGTCATCAGCGCATCGTTTGTGCGCGCTTGCGACGAAGTTGACCAGGAAACAGCGGGTTCGCCACGGTCATCCAGGTGGCCTTCGCTCCCGGAACGGAATGCAGCTCGGCAAGCTTCGGCACGAAGTGCAGGCAAAGCAAGACGCCGATGAAGGCGATTGCCCTGAAGACAAGAATTGCGGCATCGGTCGAACCGCCGACAACATTGACCACCAGGTACTCGATGGACAGGAACAGCGGGCCATACGGTGTTCCATCCTGGGCCCACATGGTGTCGGCACCGAGCTGGAACCAGTTATTCAAGCTGGAAATACCGTCGACATAAGGATCCTGCCCGGCATCCACCAAGCGCCCCTGGCCGATGTATGCGAAGACGTCACGGCTCATGATCGGCAGGGCAACGAACATCGGAATGCTCCATAGCCAGACTGCACGCCGAACGATCTTGAGGGATCCTTCGCCCCATGAGCTCAGCTTCTGGCCAGCCGCCACCATGAGCGAAACAGCACCCAGCACCCGATGGCCAGCAGGATGACGCAGGTGATGACGCCGGCTGATTCGGTGCGGAGCATGATGAAGAACGGATCGCGGTTCAGCGGCGAGACGCTAGCCAACCAGCCAGTGCCGAAGGAGCCGAAAAGTATCAGCGAAGCACCAATACGCCGCTGAGCAGCGTCCTATTCACTCCAGCGTCCGGCTGGGAGCGCACTGCTTCTACGTTGCTGGCTGACACCACTGACACCTCGTGCTGTAGCGGACTAAAGGTCGGAAAACTTGGCCAACGTCGCATCGGGATTCCCCATGCGAACGGGTGATTCAACGGCCAGAAATCTCTGTCGATTTTAGCATCACACCACCAAACAACCCGGGCAGGACACCGTTTCTGAGCGGGCAATCACGCCGTGCGCTGCCCCACAGCCGCCGGGCGCGTGTAGATTGGATACGTGGCTAGTAATTCAGAAAAAATTGTATGGATCGACTGCGAAATGACCGGTCTTGATCTGGTTGATGACGCGCTGATCGAAGTTGCCGTGCTGATCACCGATTCGGAATTGGAGATCGTCGACGAGGGAATCCAGGTAGTCATCAAGCAGAGCCAGCGGCCTTGGCGCAGATGAACGACTTCGTACGCAATATGCATACGGTCAGCGGCCTGCTCCCCGAGCTAGAAAAAGGCATCGCCATGGACGAGGCGCAGCGCCTGGTCATGGACTACATCAAAAAGCATGTCCCAGAGCCCAAGAAGGCGCTTCTGGGCGGCAACTCGGTAGGTACCGACAAGAACTTCCTGGCTCGCGACATGCCGGAAGTCATCGAGCACCTGCACTACAGGATCATTGATGTCTCGACGCTAAAGGAACTCAGCCGCCGCTGGTATCCCAAGGCCCACTACGCAGCTCCGACGAAAACTGGCAATCACAGGGCACTGGGCGATATCCAGGATTCCATCAACGAACTTCGCTACTACCGCGAATCGATCATGGTTCCCGCTCCAGGCCCGAGCAGCGAAGAAGCTCGCGAGATCGCATCCAGGATCGCGCCGAACGACTAATTCCAGCCACTTTTCAGCCCCTGGGACGCAGGTGATGCACTTGCACATCATCCCAGGGGTTGCCAATTGGCGTCAGGCCGAGAGTTATGTGTATAGTATTTCTCGTTGCCAGATACTGATTCGCCTCTCAAAGAGGATCTGACTAGTATCGAAGTGAACATGGTGGGTATAGCTCAGTCGGTAGAGCGTCTGGTTGTGGTCCAGAAGGTCGCGGGTTCAAACCCCGTTACTCACCCCAAGTAAGAAGACTTGATCCAAAACCCCGGTTACGGATCAGGTCTTCTTTGTTTTTGCCGCGACCAACCGATCAAAAATGAACACCAGCGGATTAGGTCCACACGATAATTCGAAGCCACAGCAACTCGGAAAACGATCTAGTCAAGAAACCAGACCGAAGTGGACATTCAACGCAAGTGTTCCACATCGATTCAATCAGGCACCAAATTGGTCACCGACAGGTAAAGCCGACGCTAAAACAAACCCATAATTGAGCCACTGGTCACATACGACCTTTTCTGCCGCCCTGGATTGGTATTCAACGCACAATTACGTGTATAGTATTTCTCGTTGCCCGATACAAAGGATTCGCCCACTACGGCTTCTGACTAGTATCGAAGTGAACATGGTGGGTATAGCTCAGTCGGTAGAGCGTCTGGTTGTGGTCCAGAAGGTCGCGGGTTCAAACCCCGTTACTCACCCCAAATCAAAAGGCTCGATTTACAATTTCGGTTGTAAATCGGCCTTTTGCGCATCACCACCTCAAAGAATAGTGCCCTCAGGATTCCCTCACGGAACACGAGGCGATTCTCCATCACGCGTAGCCTGTGCCCCAGCTTCTTTTTCCCAGCGCCAACAAGACGTACAAAACCCAGACAGTTGCTAGGACAATTACGCATCCGACTGACCCCCAGAGCAACATCGGATCTTCGATAGCCAGCGTCGGAATGATGCGACCAGGCGCGAGGGCCGCGAAAACGCGGCGACGATTGCCCCGATCCATGAACCGACCATGTTTCCGACATGCCGGGGACATTCCCCCGGCGGATGCTAAGCACGCCCAGGGTGGGTAGTGGCGAACGTGAAGATCGCCAACGCATGGAAGATCGTAAATCCGCCGCTGATCGTATAGATGAACATTCCACTGACGCAGGCGAAGTACATTGAGATCACCCAGGTTCGACCCAGAGCGCGATGCCGCAAGTCCTTGCGACGTCGAAGAATATTCACTGGCGCCAAGAGGATCACGAGACTTGCTGAAATCGCTATGAACGGCAATAACGAAGTTCCCCATGCCACCACTGTAGATCCGATCTCCCTCGGCCCGCACCCTCGATCGGCCCCTACGTGCCGAAAACCATCGGCGAGCGCTGCACCGGAGCAAGCGCGTCTGGATTGAATGCGAAGAAGTCACGGCAACCACAGGGCACGATCAAGCTCGTTAAGTCATATTTCGGGAGCTTGCACGGGAGTTTCGAACTTATGTTCGAATGCGCTTCGTTTTTGGGGATATCCCTGTCTTTTTCGAGACATCTGGCGTTATTTTGGGACTTGAGACGCGGGTTTGCGATTCAAGTAGGCATGATTTCGCGTGAACAACCATAATGGAACTTGTTACTTTGGCAAGTCTCTGTGTTGCTTGCCTGTGCCCTACCCGATGAAAGGTACTCCCCCTGTGAAACGCGCGCTTTTTGAAGAGGACCACGAGCAGTTCGTGAGTTGGCTACGGAGTTCAATACCCGGTGAAGTCTCTGGAAAATACGCCCAGTGGGAGAAGGACCACCAGATTCCACGCGAGGTATGGCAGTCTGCCGGCGGAGAACGGCCTTCTAGGCCTAGCCGTTCCTGAGGAATTCGGTGGCATGGGGATCGATGACTACCGTTTCCGCGTGGTTGCTTGATGAGGAATTCGTTCGCGCCGGGCACCTAGCTGTTGCCCTGGCCTTCCACCTGCATGACGATCTGGTACTCCCCTACCTGCTGGCTTATGGTTCCGATGAACTCAAGGCCAAGTGGCTACCCCGCATGGTTGATGGATCGACGATCACTTCCTGCGCATTCACCGAGCCAGGCGCCGGTTCCGATCTACGCGCGGTACGAACCAAGGCGGTTCGCGATGGCGAGGATTGGCTGCTGAGCGGCCGAGAAGACCTTCATCGGTAATGGCGCCTTTGGCGATGCCGCAGTGGTTCTTGCCCGCACAGACGCGGAGAGCGGTCGAGCCACGGAGTCTTCGTTCTCCTGTTCATGGTGGAGCGTTCCGAAGGTTATACCAATGGCAATCCCTTCGACAAGATGGGCTTGCGCGCTTCGGATACCGCTGAACTGTTCTTTGATGAGGTTCGCGTCTCCGATGCGGATCGCATCGGCGAGGTCGGACAGGGTCTGCGCTATGTCAAGGAGCAGTTGCCCCAGGCGCGCTTGGCTATTGCCGTAGCGGCAGCGGCTATTGGCACGGCGTCGTTCGAGCAGGCATTGGAGCATGCGAAGAACCGCTCAACCTTTGGCCAGGCCTTGACCCAGTATCAGAACACGCGGTCGAGCTGGCTAATTTGAAGAACTGAGTCCCATGTCACTCAGACTTTTGTGGATCAAGCAGTGCTCGCCTTCAATGATGGCGAACTAGACGCCCATGAGGCCGCTGAAGTGAAGCTTTGGGCAAGTGAGAGCGCAAAAAAGCTTTCGGACAAGGCGCTGGCAGATCCATGGAGGCTACGGGTACATCATGGAGTACCCGATCGCTCAATCATTCACCGCGGCACGCCTGCTGACCATTTTTGGTGCACAAGTGAGATCATGCGTGAAACTATTGGACGAGCACTTTAAGCACTTTTGAAAGGACCCTGTTCACGTGCCAATCCGGCAGATCACAGTTTACGGAGAACCAGTTCTACATCGCCGCGCGGTAGAAGTCACCGAGTTCAATGATGAACTTCGCCAGCTCGTTGCAGATATGCACGTGACCATGGATGAAGCTCATGGCGTGGGACTGGCCGCTCCGCAGGTTGGCATCGGTCTACGCCTGTTCACTTATGTCTACGCCGACCAGGACACTGCGCCTGAACGTGGCGTCGTCATCAACCCCAAGCTGACCCTCTCCAAGGTTTCGCAGGCGCCTGCCGACGTTGACGAGGAATCGGAAGGCTGCTTGTCCGTCCCCGGGCTGAACTACCCTCTGAAGCGTGCCGAGTACGCGAAGGTGGAAGGTTTTGATGAGTTCGGCAACCCGATCTCCTTCGAAGCCCACGATTGGTTCGCTCGCGTCATGCAGCACGAATACGACCACCTGGATGGGTTCCTGTATGTCCGATAAGCTGCAGCCGCGCTGGGATAAGCGCTGGAAGAAAGCCAAGAAGGCACTGGGCTGGGGCGTACCGGGCAATACCTGGCTGCCTGGCACCGATGAGGATCCTTTTGGGCACTAGCTTTCGAACTGCCTAGTTGGCATTCCTGAAGTCCACATACCGCTGATGTAGCGCCGCACCGAGTGAATCGGTCGGCGTTACTGTTTGCATCCCAGAGACTTGATGCCCTGCCGCATTCCAGCCAGAAGGCGTTGAACATGCCATTCTTGCCGGGGGTAATCCGGTTTTGCATGGAAGGATCAGCCACCAAGCTTCGATCGGCCCATGACAAGTAATACTCGTCAAAGGGGCCAAGCAGGCTGTGTGGGAAGGTCGATCTTTGCTGATGACTCAGACACCTGGTGTGCTGCTGATCCTTGAACCACATACAGGTCTTCGCCGCGTTCATCTGTATCGACGCTGATGAGTTCTGGTTCAATGTCAGCGGCGGCCTTGCGGATGACGGTGAGGGTTCTGGCCCGCATACCAGGCGGCGTCACGGAGCGTGGCTGGCCCATGCGAGCCGAGATAGCGCGAAGAGCAATTCCTGGATTGGATTATCCGGAACGTGATGCTCGCTGATCCACTGTTCGACAAGCACAAAATCTTGGGCAGTCAGTTTTGCCGTCTGCGGTATCGGCCCCAGGCATATCAAGCCCTGCTGGACCAGGGCGAGCAACAGGTGCACGCCTCGTTGATTACGCGTGCCGATCCCCTGCTGCTCTAGCTGATCAAAGAGCTCGGGCCTGCTGGCCCTTCCAACCGCTGACAGGTGTGACTGGATAATCGCGGCGGACTTCTCAATTACTTCTGGATCAATCTGCAGTTCCCGATGCCTGGCAGCCATTGATCTCAAGGTTCGCTCCTTGGACGTCTGCACCAGCCATTGTGCGTCTTGCGGCAAGCAGATGTGCAGGGTTCCTCGCATGGTCCACGAGCGCACGAGCAAACCCTCGTTAAAGAGTTGATTAACCTGCTCCCGTGGCGGCATCGGATGCACGCGCTGGGCGAGCGCGTATCTCCCGGCAATGAAGTCCTGGGATTGGGTAGCCAGCAAATGCCCCCGCGGCTTCCTGCACGGTGCTAGCTGGCGCGGGACAACAACTGGCTGGCCATTCGAGCCGGAGAGCAATCTTTCGCGATCCACGTTTCCGCCTTCCGACACCGCCTGCTCTTCAGAGGGTAACAGCTTGGCCCGCACCTGTGCCTTCAGTTTTGCCGCGATTGCCCGCAGCGTTGGCCGCGGGGCGGTTAACGACTTCGGGACCATGCACCAGCGCGGTTTGCGCGGGCATGGTCCCGAAGTTCAGGTGCTTAAGCCTTAGACGGTGACAGCCTCAGCCTTGACGGCTGGAACTGCTACCGGGTGGGTTCCGGCGATCGTTTCGATCACGCGGACAACCTGGCAGGAGTAGCCGAACTCATTGTCGTACCAGACGTAGACAACGGCGTTCTTGCCGGAAACGATGGTGGCCAGTCCGTCAACAATGCCGGCGCGGCGCGAGCCGACGAAGTCGGTGGAAACAACCTCTGGAGAATCGATGTAGTCGATCTGCTTGTGCAGGTTCGAGGTCAACGAGGTTTCGCGCAGGTAGGCGTTCAGCTCTTCCTTGGTGGTCTCGTTCTCAAGGTTGAGGTTCAAGATCGCCATGGAAACATCCGGGGTTGGTACGCGGATGGCATTGCCGGTCAGCTTGCCTTCGAACTCTGGCAAAGCCCTTGGCGACCGCCTTGGCGGCACCGGTTTCGGTGATCACCATGTTCAGTGCAGCGGCGCGGCCGCGGCGTTCGCCTTGTGGAAGTTGTTCGATGAGGTTCTGGTCGTTGGTGAACGAGTGAACGGTCTCGACATGTCCGTGGCTCACGCCGAACTTGTCGTTCAGTGCCTTGAGCACCGGGGTGATCGCGTTGGTGGTGCACGAAGCGGCGGTCACGATCTTGTCTTCGGCGGTGATCCAGGAATCGTTGATGCCGTGGACGATGTTCTTCAAGTCGCCCTTGCCCGGTGCGGTCAGCAGAACGCGGGCGACGCCTTGGCCTGCAAGTGCTGGGAGAGGCCAGCTTCATCGCGCCAGCGGCCGGTGTTGTCAACGACGATAGCGTTGTCGATGCCGTGCTCGGTGTAATCGACGGTAGCTGGGTCGTTCGAGTAGATGACCTTGATCAAGGTGCCGTTGGCGAGGATGGTGTTGTTTTCCTGGTCGACAGTGATCGAGCCTTCGAAGCGGCCGTGCACGGAGTCGCGGCGCAACAGCGAAGCGCGCTTGACGATGTCGTCATCCGAGCCCTTGCGAACCACGATGGCGCGCAGGCGCAAGCCGTAGCCGCCACGCTCGATGAGGATGCGGGCTAGCAGACGGCCAATGCGGCCGAAGCCGTAGAGGACGACGTCCTTTGGCTCTGCGTCGGTGGCACCGGCCTGGCCGACTTTTTCGCCGAGTTCGGTTGCTGAGGAATGCGTTCAGGTCAACCGAGCCGGAATCCTTGAACTTCTTGTTCAAACGGCCGAGGTCAACGGACACCGATCCAACATTGAGCGTCTCGATCTCGTCGAGAATTGCTTTGGTCGCCTTCAGGCTTAGCTCTTCGCCATCAATGCGGCGCACTACGCGGTGCGCCTTGATGATGTCGATGGCGGACTGGTTGATCAGCTTGCGGCCATATACGGAGGGCACCACGTTGTTCTTGCGGTACAGACGTCCGATCAGTGGAATCATGGCCTCGGCGAGCTCTTCGCGCCCGCTCCATTCTTGCTGGGCAACGACAGACTGCTGGGTCACAGAAAATCCTTCCAATTCAGCCGACTCGCAGATCCATAAAGTCGGTTGGCACCGTGGGAAGCACCATTGCTTTTGCGGTGGTACGAGGTCTACAGGATCATCCTCGTAAGTACTAAGTACGCTTTCCATTCTAAACGGAGCAGAAAAATTCAGAGCACGAAGAACTGGAAACATCTCACCTGAGCGGTGGAAGGAAATGAATGGGATGGCCGATACGCCGGGTTTTGTCGCGCCGAAGCGGGACGGTCATCTATCTACGACTGCCGTTGCCGGCAGCCTCTAGCGGTCCACCCGACTGCATGGGGCGAACAGCCCTCATAACGCAGTCTGTCTGACCTTGCTCCGAGTGGGGTTTACCTAGCCATCCCGGTCACCCGTGACGCTGGTGGTCTCTTACACCACCGTTTCACCCTTACCAGGAAGCCTGGCGGTCTATTTTCTGTGGCACTAGCCTGCGGGTTACCCCGAGTGGGCGTTACCCACCACCCTGTTCTGTGGAGCCCGGACGTTCCTCGGGGCAATTACTTGCCACGCGACCGTCTGGCCATCCCATTCGTTAACCATTCTAGCCCCGCCAGTTTGCCTCACCCGACATGCACTGCGAGCCCTTCGCCACAGATTCACTCGAATCATTCTTGGCCAAATGGGCACGTCATGCGAGATTTCATCAACAACGCTTGATCGCCGACCTCGGATAAGCTGGAAGACGTGCTTATTTTGTTGCCGCCTTCCGAAGGCAAAACCGCTCACGCCGAAGGCTCCCCCTTCGACCTTGCCGACCTGTCGTTTTCGCAACTTACCGGCGAACGCCACCAGGTGATCGAAGCATTAACCGAAGTTTCCGGTCGCAAGGACGCCATGGACCTGCTGGGCGTTGGCGCTTCACTAGCCAACGAAGTGGCACGGAATATCAATCTGCACACCGAGGCCAGCCGCAAAGGCCCACGACATCTACTCTGGAGCCTCTTTGAAGCATTGGGGTATTCCTCGCTGTCGCCTAAGGAACAACAACGAGCCGATGAAAGCATTGTGGTGATTTCCGCAGCTGTGGGGAGCGGTGCGCTTCGGCGATCGCATTCCCCCATACCGCTTGTCGATGTCGGGTGAAATTGGAACCCCTGGGCAAGCTCGCCTCGTGTGGAAAAAACGGCTTACCCCCGTTCTTGATGAAGCGGCATCCGACCAGTTGATCGTTGACGCGCGATCAAGCACATATGCCGCCGCCTACAAGCCAAGCAATGGCAACAGTGTTGCCGTCAATGTCTTCCAGTTGCGCAATGGTGTTCCAAAAGTCGTCTCGCATTTCGCCAAGCACACCCGCGGAGAAGTGGCTCGCTTCCTCGTGCAGCAAGACATAGAACCAGCGACCCCCGATGAGTTGCTTCAACTTATTCAGACCAAGTGGGGAAGCAAGTCTCATTGAAGACAAAAAAGGCCTAGCCTTGAATATCCTGCTGCCCGCAGACCATCAGTTCACGACGGCGAAATAGCTCGACTGCTCCGCATTAGTATCCGGAGCCGGCGAAAAAGAAGAAACCACCTCTTCCGAGTGATCCAATTCACATAGGCTTCACGTTGACGTCCTACGTCATACGTCCTTCCACTTTCCAGGAACTCAACCCTGCAAAGAACCAGCCCATGCGAAGTCATTCTCGGCACGAGCACAAATGAGTCCTGGCCACAGCACTAGCTCTGAGCCTGGCAATACCAGCCATCAGCGCAACAAGCGCCATGGCCACCACCTCGAAGAAGCAGATCCCGCACGCCTCCCGGTACATTCCGTGAAATCAATCTCGGCACCGACCGCACCGATCAAAACTTCTTCTACCGGATACCCGCCTTGGCGCATCTGAGCAACGGCGTGGTCCTGGCTGCCTGGGATGACCGCCCCGGCAGCGCGGGTGATGCCCCAAATCCGAACAGCATCATCCAGCGAAAGAGCACCGACAACGGAGTCACATGGGGCCCTGTCACCACCGTCGCCGCCGGCTTTACCGGAATCGCGGACCAAGGAAAATACGGCTACTCGACCCCAGCTAAGTTGTTGATGACGAAAGCGGAAAGACCTTTGCTTTCTTCGTTTATTCAAAAGACCAGGGCTTCGGCGGCAAGCACGTGGGGCAACGATGACACCAACCGGCAGGTGCTCAGCGCAGCTGTGGTCGAGTCCTCCGACGATGGAGCGACTTGGAGCAAGCCTCGCCTGATCACCGACGTCGTCAAACCCGGCGACAGCGCAGTGCCAGGCGCTGTGCGATCAACTTTCGCCACGTCCGGCCAGGGAATCCAGATCACCCGAGGCCAGTACGCCGGGCGCCTCGTTCAGCAATACGCCGGCGACGTCATGCAAATGGCTCCCGTGTTATCCAGGCATTTTCGGTGTATTCGGATGATCACGGCGCAACATGGCAGCGCGGTGAATTCACTGGATCAGCCATGGACGAGAACAAAGTAGTCGAACTCTCAGACGGACGACTCCTGCTCAACTCCCGCGACAACGCGGGCGGAGGCTACCGAAAGGTTGAGATCTCCAACGATGGCGGGCACAGCTACTCTGCTGTTACCCAAGACAAGAACTTGCCTAACCCGACGAATAATGCCCACATCACGCAAATGTTCCCGGAAGCAGCCGCCAACAGCGCCCAGGCTAGAAAATTGCTGTACACCGGCGCAGATTCACAAACCGCCAGAGCAAACGTTTCAGCTCGAGTATCGTGCGACGATGGCAAGACCTGGCCTGGGCTGCGGACCATCCGTCGCGGGTTCTCAGCATATTCGGTAGCCGACACCCTCGACAATGGAAAATTCGGCGTGTTCTACGAGGGCAATTACACGGACTCCATGCAGCTTCCCACCTTTGATGAATCTTGATTGAACTACGTCTGTGCACCGATGGAAGCATCAAGTTTCACGGCGGATCCGGCGACAACAATCGAGCTGCCGGTCACCATTACCAATCAAGAAGCCCAAGCCATTTCCGGCAGCGTCTCGGTGGGAACCTCGACCTTATTTAGCGCCGCACCACAGCAAGTTGGCAACCTCGCCGCCGGCGCCAGCACCACAATCAAGGTCCCCCTGACGATATCTTCCACCGCCTATGGCAAACAGACGCTGCAGCTGCAGTTCACTAGCAGCAACGGGAAAACGTCCCAAGCCACTGTCTCCGCCCAGATCTCCGGCAAGGAAACTACCGGCATTACCGTCAGCGGACAACGAACGAACACAAGCCGCGACTTGGCCACAAACCCCTATGTCGTCGGGGAGAAGGTCCCGTACAGTTTTCGCGTCACCAGCATCGGCAACATCGCCCAGTGGATTGTTCCCACGGAAGGGAACTTCGCGCCCTTTGCTGCCAATCCCGTGGGCCGAGCCGAGCCCGACCGGAAATTGCCGATACTCGAACCTGCCCGCTGGCTCGGCCTACACCTGTGCAACCCCTCGCCATGAAGTCACCAGCCAAGATCTGGCCAACGGCTACTTCATCCCGCAGACGCATTGGACCATAGGACGGATTGGCAATAACACTGTCGTGAATCAGTACACGATTACCGGCGAAGAAGTTGACCTCGTAGATCGCCAGCCCAGTTTCACTGCTGAAGCAACCTCGCCGGCCAAGGTGGCAACAGCGGCAAACGCTTCGGAGCGGGCCGGTGACTGGATGAGCTACGAAGTAACGGTCACTAACACCGGAAACGTGAGACTCAGTGATATAGAAGGACCGGGGTTCGAATTCGATGCACCTGAACCAGGCGAATCCCGGAGCAAAACCGTTCGACGGTTGAAAACAAGCCTCGATGCTTCGGAAGGAAAGGTTCAAAGTCTCGGCAAGCTGGCGTCAGCGCGAAACGGCGAGAATTCGGTTCAGTCCGAGGTGAAGGCGGCGCTTTCCCGTTGAACAGGACAGTAACCGCAGAACCGCGCGAATAATAGAATGATCACAGACAAGAGATGAACAGCATTAGCCCTCGTGTCTCGCCTGTGGTCATTTTCTAAATTTTTGCGGGTCTAGATGCGACGAGCTCCACTTCAAAGCCCGATTGATCTTCCAAAATAGGCGGCGTAGTGGTCGGGCCCGCCGGCGTGCGGATGCTTATCCGCGAACATCAAATTGAATCCATGTTTCAGTTGCCTCGGCAGCTACTTCGTCAACGTCTTGAGAGCTTGGCAGGCTAAAGGCCAAATGATTCAACCCTGGTGCACGCCGATCGTGCGGTCGATGGCGGACATCGGGACCGGACTCTAAAACGATGTATAGCCGGTCATGCTGGTAGCTGATTCCATCGGCCCAATCCGACTGGACTACGTAACCCAGGCGAACGAGTAACCAGCCTAGAGATCCCCTGCTTGCTTCAAGATCATCGACCCAGATTTCCAAATGATGCAGCATTCCCTTGCCCAACTACCTAGACGCTCCAGTGACCAATAATGCTACTTCAGTGAAAGTGGCAATCTGCTAAACAATGCGGCCAACCTTTTTCTAGGTTCGAGTTACCCATCATCATGCAGTGCGCGATGAGCGTATTCAAAGTCTTCCGCTGCCGAATCGTCGGTAAAGACTTGGCTCACCGCCCCACACTCAGGACAAAATCCTTGAAATCCTCCAGTCGCAGTACGCCCAAAATCCGGTCCTACTTCGTGCAAGTTTCCCCCATAGAAAGTTAATCGTAGATTTTCAGCTAACCACAAGGTACCGACAGTTTAAGTATCAATATTCAAAACCGTTGCAGGAAAGTTATAAAAACTGTGATCTTCAACTAACTTTTCGGGACAAGCGCGTTCTCAGTTCATCAGGCACGAAGAAACCCTCCCAGGGTTACCTGGAAGGGTTTCTAGACGTTGGACATTACCATAGAGATACAGCCATTCAATTGATCGGGACCGGCCCGTAACGATTCACACGCGGCGCATCCAGTTAAGGGGTCAAGACGAAGTCCCACGGGTCGCTGTCACCTGAGAGATCTCAATCTCTACGGCATGCCCAAGTCGTTGAGCACATTGCCCAAAGCTCGTGCGCCGGCCGAAAGCCATACCCACTCCGAAGCAAAGTGCGAAACGTCAATGAGATACGGGAATCCTCCATTGGCTGCCTCGCGCGCTTCACTAGCTGGGTGGTGGCGCAGGTCCGCGGTGACATATACATCTGCTTGATGCGAGCGGACAGCATCAAAAAGCGAATCTCCAGCACCGCCGCACAATGCAACCTTGCGGATAATCCCGGTACGATCTCCCGCAACTCGCACGCCACCGGCAACCGCAGGAAGCACGGTGTAAAACACGTTCTGCGAAGTCTTCGAGTTTCATGGGCTTCTCAAGGAAACCCACACGCCCCAATCCTTCCTCGGGCAGGCCGTCCTTGGAATCAACTAGCGGAACGCACTCCTTGAGCCCGAAGGCGTCAGCCAATGCGTCGTTGACTCCCCCGATGGCACTATCCGCGTTGGTATGTGCGGTTAATAATGCTGTTCCGGACTCGATGAGCCGGTGGATCGCTTCGCCTTTGAAACTCGTGCAGCCACCTGGGTGACTCCGCGCAAAAGCAGCGGGTGGTGAGTGATCAGCAGATCGGCCCCACGCTCGATCGCATCTTCAATCACCTCCAGGGTCGGATCCACTGCCATGACGACTTTCGAAACCTGCTGGCCGGTACGTCCGGTAACTAGCCCTACGGCGTCCCAGTCCTCGGCTAAGGAATGGGGCCAAAGCTCTTCCACTGCTTCAAGGACGTTACCCAAGGTTGTTGGCGTCGGGGAGGTTGCTTCTTCCGTCGGCTTCACGTCATCTCCGGTAACGGGCTTAAGCGCAGCAGCGTCCGGGGTTGGGGTCTTCTTCCCCGGTTCTTGCGAGTTATTTGCCTTGCTCTGCATATTCACCACCCTACGCGTTGCCAATACGGATGGAACAGAATGCAACGCCGCATCGTTATGAACTATATGAGTATTCTCAGCCTTCAATCACCACATCAGTTCAGCCCAACGCTGCAGCTTGAAGACACCGAGCTGACAACTTTCGTCTTGGCAGGAGGTTGCTTCTGGTGTCTGGATGCGGTCTACCAGCGCACCCGCGGAGTCCACGCGGTGATCTCCGGATATATCGGCGGACACACCAGCAATCCCGACTATCGGCAGGTGTGCACGGGAACGACCGGCCATGCCGAAGGCGTCGCCGTCATCTTTGACCCACAGGTTGTGCCAGCCGAAGTCATCTTGGACATGTTCTTCACCGTTCATGACCCTACGACGCTCAACCGCCAGGGGTACGACGTGGGCACCCAGTATCGTTCGGCGATGTTCCCGCTCGACGACCAGCAGCGCGAACTGTTTACTGCTTCCATGGGAAAATTCGGGCCTTTATACCCTAATCCGATCGTCACCACCATAGAAGAGTCCAAAGATTTCTACCCGGCAGAGCAAATACATCAGGATTATTACTCTGCGAACCAAGATGTCGGCTATTGTCGCGTGATTATTGACCCGAAACTCGCAAAGGTCAGGAAATATTACGCTCAATGGCTAAATGAAGCCTAGGTTGATGAATCGCCTACTAGGGTTGGATACGAACCTCCAAGGTGTCCGCGCCATTGAGCCGGTCATCTGCAAGTAACTCGCCGCCAGCAATCGCGGCCGCAATGAGTCACGTAAGGACTGCATAGAAGATGGGCAAGATTTACAACAACGTCACCGAAGTTATCGGCCGCACCCCGCTGGTGAAGCTGAACCGACTCGATGAGGGCCTGGCCGGCAACATCGCCGTAAAGCTGGAATTCTACAACCCAGCCAACTCCGTCAAGGACCGCATCGGTGTTGCAATCGTTGACGCCGCCGAGAAGTCCGGCGCGCTGAAGCCAGGCGGCACCATCGTCGAAGGCACCTCCGGCAACACCGGTATTGCCCTGGCCATGGTCGGCGCCGCTCGCGGTTACAAGGTCATCTTGACCATGCCGGAAACCATGTCCACCGAGCGTCGTGTCATGCTGCGCGCTTTCGGCGCCGAGATCGTGCTGACCCCGGGTGCCGATGGCATGCGCGGCGCAGTGGAGAAGGCCAAGGAAATCGTTGCAACTTCTGACAACGCCGTCTGGGCACAGCAGTTCGCCAACACCGCCAACCCGCAGATCCACTCGGACACCACCGGCCCAGAGATCTGGGACGACACCGAAGGCAAGATCGACATCCTCGTTGCAGGTATCGGTACCGGTGGCACCATCACCGGCGCAGGCCGCTTCTTGAAGGAAAAGAACCCGGAGCTGAAGATCGTCGCCGTTGAGCCGAAGGATTCCCCGATCCTCAATGGCGGCAAGCCAGGCCCACACAAGATCCAGGGCCTGGGCGCGAACTTCATCCCAGAAGTTCTTGATACCGAGCTGTACGACGAAGTCCTTGACGCCAGCATCGAAGACTCGGTCTCCACTGCACGCGCCTTGGGCGTCAAGGAAGGCATCCTCGGCGGTATCTCCGCCGGTGCAGCCGTGTGGGGGCGCATTGCAGATCGCTGCTCGCGAAGAAAATGCAGGCAAGCAGATTGTGGCCATTATTCCTGACTTCGGTGAGCGCTACATCTCCACCCTGCTGTTTGATGACATCCGCGGCTAAATAAGTTTCGGCAAACTAGAATAAATCGGCGCGAGCCACCGTTGGGTCTAATAGAGACCTAAATCGGTGCAGCTCGTGCCGATTTGCTGTGTGACGTCTTACGATTCCGCCACAGCGAACCGCAACCCCTAAGGTAGTATTCATGAGTTTTTTCTCCCGGCTGCGTGAAGACCTGGCCACAGCTCGACAGCATGATCCTGCGGCACGCAGCGATACCGAAAACTTTTTCGTATATTCCGGGTTGCACGCCATCTGGGCTCACCGGCTGGCCCACAAGTTGTGGCAGAACCCTTCTTCCAAGGGAGTTGCACGCTTGATTTCTCAGGCAACCCGCGCACTTACCGGAATTGAAATCCACCCAGGCGCCACCATCGGCCGTCGCTTCTTCATTGACCACGGCATGGGCATCGTCATCGGTGAAACCGCGGAAATCGGCGAAGACGTCATGCTGTATCACGGAGTGACCCTCGGTGGACGTTCCTTGGCCAAGGTCAAGCGCCACCCAACCATCGGCGACCGCGTTGTCATCGGCGCCGGCGCCAAGGTGCTGGGCCCGATAGTGATCGGTGCCGACTCGGCAATCGGTGCCAATGCTGTAGTGGTCAAGGACGCTCCTGAAGGATCCATCGTGACCGGAATCCCTGCGCAGAATCGCCCACGCAAGCCTGAAGAGCGCAAGCCGGCGGTGGACCCTGCCGAGTACATCGATCCAGCCATGTGGATTTAGTCCAAGTTCCTCAAAAACGAATGGCCGATGTTCCCTGATGGTGAACTGCTCCCCAAAAGTTGGACTGAGAAATCAGAACTACTTCTGGGGAGCATTTTTATGCGAACACGCAGCACATTAACCGAGGGCCAACGAGAACGACTCGTTGATCTATTTGAAGCCGGCATGGGAACGAGAGCTGCTGCCAGCCAACTGAACGTTCGTTACTACGCCACGGAGAAGCTTTACGATCGGTGGCGATTACATGGCAGGCTTTGTCTTATGGAAAAGCCAACCAAGACTGTGTATTCCTTCGAGGTCAAGAAGGAAGTCGTTGACCGGTACCTCGCCGGTGAAACTAGTATGGATCTCGCGGCCGAGTTCCATATCAGTTCAAAGGATTTGGTGAAGACTTGGGCGCGAACATGGCGTCAAGGTGGGGACGAAGCGCTCATGCCCAAGCCCAAAGGGCGGCCTAAAGACGCCGCTCAGACTGAACCCTTGAGCGAAGAAGAGAAGCTTCGTCGGGAGAACAAGCGACTGCTCGCCGAGGTGGCCTACTTGAAAAAATTGCGGGACTTGAGGGCTCAGGGGCATCGCTAAAAACCAAGGCAATTGTCACTCTCAAGTCAGAGCACGACCTCGCAGACCTGCTAGCCGCGGCAGGATTGGCCAGGTCAACCTATTACTACCACCTGAAACTGATGGACCAGGCGGATCCGTATGCGGAACTCAAAGCAGCCATCACCACGTCCTTTGAGAACAGCAAACGACGCTACGGGTACCGAAAAGTTCACATGGACCTTCGCGCTGAAGGCTGGAATGTTAGTAGGAAGCTGGTCCGTAAGCTCATGCGGATCCTCGGTTTCCAATCCAAAGCACGCCCGAAGCGACGTTACAACTCATATCAGGGTGAGCAGAGCAAGATCGCTGAAAACCTGCTGCAACGACACTTTGACGTGGAAGCACCGGACACTGTTTACGTCAGTGACGTGACTGAATTTCGAGTTGATCAGCGAAAACTGTATCTGTCGCCGATCATGGATCTGTTTGACCACAGTATCCTGAGTTACACGATCGCCTCGTCACCTACTACGGCGTTCGCCAACGAAAGTTTGGCACTAGCTTTAGGTTCCCGGGACTTCAACAAGAAGCTGTTGGTCCACACGGATCAAGGTTTCCAGTATCAGCATCAATCGTGGAAACGATTGTTGGAGGAGCATGGTGCGGTGCAGTCCATGTCTCGTAAGGGCAATTGTTTTGACAACTCGGTCATGGAGAATTTCTTTGGACATCTCAAGTCAGAGATGTTTCATGGAGAGCATTTCGCTGATTTTGCGGAGCTCAAGGTGGAGATTGAAGCGTATATCGATTGGTACAACGTTAGCCGTCGTCAGGAACGACTGAAGGGTATGACTCCGATGGAATATCGGTGTCATACCCTTGCAGCCTGAGCAGGACTATTATTTAGTTAGTCCAACTTTCGGGTTCGGGACCCAGTTCATGGGAACATCGGCCATTCGTGTATTGAGGCGCTTTACTCGCCTAGCTGATGGGCGCTCTTGGAGCCGTCAGCCAGCTCGACGATTTCGTCGTCCTCGCTCTGCGGCTGTGTGCCTAGCTTGCCGTTGGTCAGCTTCTGCATGATCATTGCCACCGCGCCGTCACCGGTCACGTTGGTTGCGGTACCGAAGCTATCAAGTGCGATGTAGGCGGCGAACATGAGTCCAACCTCCACCTCGCCGAAGCCGAGCATCTGTGCCAGCAGACCTGCGGCCGCTGCGATAGCGCCGCCAGGAACGCCTGGAGCGGCAATCATCATGACACCGAGCATGAGGATGAAGGGGAGGTAGGAGCCGAAGTTGACGTCTCCACCGGTGAGCAGAAGAACTGCGATGGAGAAGCAGGTGATCTTCACCATCGAGCCCGAGAGGTGGATGGTCGCGCAGAGTGGAATAACGAATCCGGCGACAGCATCGGAGACGCCGTTCTTCTTGGCCGAAGCCAGCGTGACCGGAATGGTCGCTGCTGACGACGAGGTGCCCAGAGCGGTGAAGTAGGCATCGCGCATGCCCCACAACGCGGTCAGCGGATTGCGCTTGTTCATCGCGCCGGCAATCGAATACTGGACCAGGAGGACCACCAGGGTCAGGGCGAAGGATACTACGGCAACCAGCAGGAACTTGGTGACCACGGTGATCGCGCTGCCGCTGGCTGAGAGATCCAGGAAAATACCGAAGATGAACAGTGGCAGCGCCGGCACTACAACGCGACGAATCACGAGCTCAATGATGGTTCGGAACTCAACCACGCCACGGAATAGCACTTTGGAACGGAACGCTGTCATGCCGAGGCCAAGGATGAAGGCTAAGACTAATGCAGTCATCACATCCAGGGCTGGTGGCAGGACGATTTCAGTTGCTGAATCTCCTGCACTAGACGCAAGGGTGACAAATGGTTCGAATCCTGATCCTTCTCCTTCACCGATGGCTTCCAGCCCACCCCCGGACAGAGACGGGGTAAATACCCAGCGGCTCACAAAGTACGCAAGAAGACCTGCGAAGATGGTCGAACTGTAGGCAATGACAGCGGTGATGCCAAGCCATTTGCCCGCGCCTTTTCCCAGCTCAGCAATGGCAGGGGCAACGAGGCCAAAGATAATCAGCGGTACAACGAAGCTCAGGAAGCCCGAGAAAATCGAATTGTAGGTAAGGAACAAGCTTCCCAACCATACCGGCATGACGGGGCCCAATAAAACGCCTAGGATGATGGCGACAAGCACCCAGCCAAGCAAGGGAATAGATTTCAGCAGCTTCATGAAGGTCCTTCTGGTGGTTGGAGAACTCGGCGTTATGTCGGAATGCTACTGATGTGTCGCAGCACACGCCTCGATAATGATAATGCGATGCCAGGCAAGCCTGAAAAATTATGAAACGCTAGGGAATTCCAAGAATAGCGCCGGATTTCGAAGATTTGCCGTAAAAACTCAAACTGACCTTGGAAATATTCGAAGCCAGTGGGCTGGCTGTGACCCTGGCAGAATATTTGCATCATTATTTCGCCCACGCTGGTTTCGCAGAATTAAGCTTTCAATCCGCACGGACCGTGCATACTGATCGGCTCTGTCTCACGGCGAGCGCAGTGGCATTGACCGCAATGTCGCTCTCGTCCCGGCCCGTCAACCAGGTCACTGGTCATCGGGAGTACCCGCAGCGCTCGCCAATTAGTAGTGTTGGCACTATGAACCAGCATCCGGCCGACGCCCATGACATGATTCGAGTCCGTCAAGCGAGGGAAAATAACCTCAAAGGCATCGACGTTGATATTCCCAAACGGCGCATCACTGCATTCACCGGTGTCTCAGGGTCTGGGAAGTCTTCCTTGGTCTTCGGGACAATTGCCGCCGAGTCGCAACGCCTGATCAATGAGACATACACGTCTTTTATCCAGACGTTCATGCCGTCAATGCCGCGACCAGATGTCGAGGTTTTGGAGAATTTGTCGGCAGCGATCGTTGTTGACCAGGAGCGCATGGGGTCCAATTCCCCGCTCCTCGGTCGGCACAGCCACCGATTCATATTCGCTTTTGCGTGTTCTGTTCTCGCGCTATTCGGTCCCAAGCGCCGGAGGTGCCGGAGCATATTCGTTTAATCTCGGCCAGGGCGCCTGCCGGGTGTGCGAGGGGTTTGGAACAGAGGCCAGCATCGATCTGGATGAGCTGCTCGACTGGGATAAGACCCTGAATGAAGGTGCCATCAAGGCGCCGAACTTCGCACCGGGCGCGTGGCTTTGGCAGACCCTGACCGCCGGCACTGAAGTGGATCTTGATCTAAGGCTCAAGGACATGCCGCAAGAGATGCTAGACCGGTTGCTCTATGCCGAAGACGGCAAGGTCAAGCTCAATGGCGCCAATATGAGCTACTCCGGGCTGATCACCCGCATCAAGTCCAACTACATCCTCTCGGGCAGGGAAATCAAACAGGCCCACATCCGGGAATGGATCGAACGCATTTCGACCACAGCGCCGTGTGCGGCTTGTGGCGGTTCGCGGTTGAGCGAAAAAGCGCGTGCCTCGCAAATCAATTCCTTGGGCATTGCCGATATGACCGCCATGCAGGTCTCGGAACTTGTCGATGAACTGGCGAAGATCCAGATTGCCGATGCCGCTCCCCTGATTGCGAATCTCAGCGCAGTGCTCACTTCAATGGTGGAATTGGGCTTGGGATACCTTTCGCTCGATCGCCCGTCCGGCACGCTATCTGGCGGCGAAGCCCAGCGCGTGAAGATGATCCGGCATCTGGGCAGCGCACTCTCTGATGTCACCTATGTTTTTGACGAGCCGACGGTGGGGCTGCATCCTCACGATATACAGCGGATGAATGGCCTGCTGGCTAACTTGCGGGACAAGGGCAATACCGTGCTTGTCGTGGAGCATAAGCCCGAGGTCATCAAGATCGCTGACCACGTGGTTGACCTGGGTCCGGGAGCCGGAACCCATGGTGGAACCTTGTGCTACAGCGGAGACGTACCAGGACTGCTGGACAGCGGCTCTCTTAACCGGCCAGCACTTCTCCACCCGTGTTCCATTCAAGACCGAAACCCGTTCAGCTACGGGTGCACTGGAAATCCGGGGTGCTTCGACACATAACCTCAAAAATGTGGATGTTGATATTCCAACTGGTGTCTTGTGCGCCGTCACTGGCGTGGCCGGTTCGGGCAAGTCAACGCTGATCCATTCCACGATTTCCAAGCGCGAGGATGTCGCTGTTGTCGACCAAAGCGCCATCCGAGGCTCACGACGTTCCAACCCGGCGACGTACACCGGGATCATGGATCCGATCCGTGCAGCATTCGCCAAAGCAAATTCGGTCAAGCCGGCCCTGTTCAGCGCAAATTCCGAGGGCGCGTGCCCTAACTGCAAAGGCGTCGGCTTCACCTACACGGATCTGGTGTCAATGGCCGGGGTGGCTCTTCCCTGCGAAGTCTGCGAAGGCACGCGCTTTACCGCCGAGGTATTGGACTACACCTTGGACGGGCTGAACATCAGCGAGGTACTGGATCTGAGCATGGAGCAGGCGCTGGAACAACTGAAGATTCCAAAGGCCAAGCCCATGCTGAAGCGCTTGAACCAGGTAGGCCTCGGATACCTCAAGCTCGGCCAGCGGCTGAGCACGCTCTCTGGCGGCGAGCGCCAGCGCATCAAGCTAGCGATCAACCTCGGCAAAGGCTCCGGCACCTACGTGCTCGATGAACCAACCACAGGTCTGCACATGGCCGACGTCCAGAACCTGCTGGGCCTGCTCGATGAAATGGTCAATGAAGGCAACACCGTCATTGTCATCGAGCATCATTTGGCCGTCGTCGCCCACGCCGACTGGGTGATCGACCTAGGCCCAGGCGCCGGCCACGAAGGCGGCCAGATCGTCTTTGAAGGAACTCCCGCGGCCCTGAGCTCATCTGGCAACCCTGACCGGAATCCACCTGAACGAGTATGCAGGATGCAGCAAATGAATATCACTTTACGGAAGCCGGTATCTAAGGACGCCGTAGAACTCGCCACCTTGCATGTCGAGTGCTGGAAGCAGACGTACAGCGAGCTATTGCCAGAAGGTTTCTTCACCGCCCAGCATCTTGAGCAGCGGATCAGCATGTGGCGGCGCATCCTTGATGACGCCAATCCTGGATTCCGGATTGCCGTGGCTAGCGACGAGCAGGATCGCCTGGTCGGCTTCTCCTTCTCCGCGCCATTGCCCAAGGATGCCACCGACGTCCCCGAAGGGATCGAACGCCAGCTCTACAACCTGTACGTCTTGAATGACCATCACGGCTCGGGCACGGGCCAGCAGCTGCTGGAGGCCGTACTTGGCGATGAGCCTGCGATGTTGTGGGTGACGGAAAAGAATCCCGCGCCCATCGCGTTCTACCGGCGAAATGGCTTTGCCTTTGATGGCCTGGTCGAACAAGACCCCACGGCCCCGCTGATCACTGACGCGCGCATGGTGCGATTGCCAGAAGCGGCTGGAGCCAAAGCCTAGACTCCCCTGCGATCAATCTCTGGGTTAACCGCCAGTGGGGCCAACCGGAGTATTCCGGTTGGCCCCACGAGCATTGGTTTTCGGGTGCTTGGCCCTGCTAGATGCGTACGAGCATCTTGCCGGTGTTTGCGCCGCCCATCATGTCCAGGAAGGCCTGGACGGTGTTGTCGACGCCATCAACGATGGTCTCGTCGTAGGCGATCTTGCCTTCTGCGAACCACTGTCCCATGAGCTGGGAGAATTCTTCGCCGTAGTTCAGGTAGCTGGACAGGGTGAAGCCCTGCAGCTTCAGCCCGCGGGTGATCAGATTGGCCATGTTCTGCGGGCCCGGGGTCGGCTCAGTGGTGTTGTAGCTGGCAATGGCGCCGCACAGCGCTGCGCGTCCGCCGTCATTGAAGGCAGCCAGCGCGGGCTTCGAGGTGGTCTCCGCCGACATTGTCGAAGAAGACGTCGATGCCTTCAGGAGCAGCAGCTGCCAGCTGGCCGCGGACGTCGCCGTCCTTGTAGTTGAAGGCGGCGTCGTAGCCGTACTTGCTGATGAGCAGTTCGACCTTTTCAGCGCTGCCCGCGGAGCCGATAACGCGCTTGGCTCCCATGAGCTTGGCGATCTGCCCGGCGGCGGTTCCTACGGCGCCTGCTGCGCCGGAGATGAAGACGGTTTCGCCTTCAACCAGGCCGGCGATGGCCTTCAGGCCGACATATGCGGTCAGTCCGGTCATGCCGAGGATGTGCAGGCGAAGCGAGCTGGGCACGCCTGGCAGGTCAGGGATCTGCTTGAAGTTCGCTGCCGGGCCCTGCGCCAGGTCAGACCAGCCGAGCTGGTGCAGGACCAGGGGTGCCTTCGGGAAGCGAGCTGTCCCGGGAAGCGATGACGCGGCCTACCGCGCCGCCGGAGATCTGTTCGCCGATCTGGAATGGCTTCACGTACGAGCGGGTGTCGTTCATTCGCCCGCGCATGTATGGGGTCGACGGAAATGAATTCATTGCGTACCCGTACTTCGCCGTCGGCCAGCTCTGGGAGTTCCACGTGCTCGACACTGAAGTTTTCATCAGTAGGCCATCCGGTAGGGCGGCTTGCGAGGTGGATCTGGGTGCTGGTGGTTTCGCTCATGGTGTTGAGTACCTTTCCTGATTCGAATTTTTTCGGGTTTGAAAATCTAGAGTGCTACGCCGATGGCCAGTGCGATCACGGCGAGCAGCGGGAAGACACCTTGCTTGATGGCGGCTGATGCCTTGGATGGGCTGGAGAGGATCAGGACCAAAGCTGCCAAGAGCATTGATCCGGTTCCGGTGAAGACCAGGGTCGAGCCGATGGTTGCCTGTCCTGCGATGTGGAAGATGACGCCGACGAAGGTGGCGATGGCCAGGAACAGGTTGTAGAAGCCCTGGTTGAAGGCCATCTCTTTGGTGGCTTCGGCTTCGGCCTGGCTGGAGCCGAAGGTGGCGCGAACCTTGGGAGTGGTCCACCACAGGGATTCCATGAAGAAGATGTACACGTGAAGCAATGCAGCCAAGGCGGCCAGCACGAGTGCGGTGATGATCATAGGGAACAAGCTCCTGTAAGTTCTAGCGGAACAAGTATTCTGTAACGTCCATTTCAATATATACTGTAATGGTCGTTTCCGAAAGCAGAAAGGTATGTGATGGCAAGAACACTAGCCTTTGACAGCATCACAGTCATCAAAAGTGCACGATCGCTCTTCTGGGCCAAGGGCTTTGAGGCCGCCTCGATCCCGGACCTTGAAGCAGCCACCGGCCTGAGCCGTTCGAGCATCTACAATTCCTTTGGCTCCAAGCGGGGACTCTTCGACGCGGCAGTCCAAAGCTACCTCGATGAAATCGTCCGACCCGCGACTCCAACCCCTCATGGCTGAACGAGTCAGCGCCTCGGCACTTGCCGAATATCTCGACGGATTAATCACCGTCTTCAGCCAACCAGAGGCACTGCCAACTAGCAATGGGTGCCTGCTGATCAACACCGCCAGCTCACCGCTGTCCGCCGACTCGCACGTTTCCCAGATCGTACAGGAATACCGCGAAGAACTGGAAGTCGCCTTCAGCCGAGGCATCAATGCAGCACACCCCCGGACTGGAGCCGGCGGTGCAGCAGCGCTTGGCCTCGACGATCACCGGGCTGGTTGTTGCCTCCTTCGCGCTGGTCCGGATTGCCCCAGCGCAAGCCAGCACACTGCTGGAGGATGCTAAAACCCTCGTCGCCTGCGAGAGTTGACCGGCCTGCACTTCGCCTGAAACGACACTGAACCCCGTTGCCCCAGCTCATGATTGGGACAACGGGGTTCAGCTATATGACTACCCTCTGGAATATGAAGTTCTACTGGCCGCCGGGACCGGCGCCCTGTCCGCCCATGCCGCCGCCCACGCCGCCACCCATGCCGGACTCGAACTCGCCGGCAGTCGCAGTGGCGACCTTCGTTGCATCGGTAATATTGCCGGTCCCGAGTCCGGCATCAACGTCAGCGGTTCCTCCGGTGTAGATGCTGTAGCTATCGCCATCAACAAACTCCGAGCTGGAGTACACGACATTCGCTGTAGCCTTTGAAGCCACGAAGCTTGCAACAAGTTCACCCACTGGAGTCGACAATGTGGATGGCGGTTCCTGCATCAACGGTTGTCCCCCAGGGATGCCTGCACGCCGGACTGCTTGGAGGTGTCGCTCAGGCCCTCTGCCATGCCGTCGCTGCCAGCGGCAAAGAGCGCGCCACCGTCAACAGTGATATCGCCATTTGAGTCCAGAGCCCCGTTGCCGCCGTTGGTCGGCCCGTTCACCCACGGTAGTGCCGCCTGTTATGGAGATGTCCCCGTTGGAATCCAGCCCGTCGCCTTCCGCTGTGACGGTAACCTTGCCGCCGGTGATGTTCAGGTGAGCATCCTGCGCTGCGTCCATGCCTCCGCCACCCTGCGCGCTGGTATCGGTGCTGCCAGCGGTCGCATTGGCCCCGTCATCAGTGGCGGTCACGTTGACTGTCGCCCCCGAGAGGTTGATCGTTGGCGCTTCCAGCCCTTCATTGGACTTGCTGACCGTTGCAGCGCCTCCACTGAGGGTCAGCAGCTGTTCGGCCTTGATTCCGTCGTCACCGGCCGCCACGGATAGCTGGCCACCGTATTGGTGCAGCCAGCCGCGATCGGTGTCGGTGTCATTGGTTGACTTGATGCCGTCGCCATCGGCAGTAATCTTGACGTCACCGCCCAATAGGGCCACATAATCCTTGCCCCTTGATTCCGTCATCTGCCGCGCTGACGGTTACGTCCCCCGAAGCGAGGACCAAACCATCCTTGCTAGAGATGCCATCTTGGTAGTTGCCCTTGACGCCCAAAGAGCCTTCACCTGCGATGGTCAGGTCGGCCATCGAATAAATAGCTGCATTGGCGGCGTCATCTGCGGTATCCGCGTATGTACTCGCGTCGGATACCGAGTTGCTCGTGCCCTTTTCCAGGTAGAGCAAGGTCTCGTTGGACGCATCTACTTCAATCGCCGAACCGGTCGAATTGGTGATCGAAGCATTATCCAGAATGATTCGAACTACGTCTTCTTCGCCGGCCGCGACAACAATCTTGCCGTCGCTAAGCGAACCGGATAGCCGGTAGGTTCCTGCGCCACTGATCGTGACCGTGCCTTCATCAACCGAGACCTTATCCGCGTCGGTTCCCGAGGCCTTGGTGCCGTCATCAGCGAGTGAAACGCTCGTTTCGGAGTCCGCGTCCCACTTGAGATCGTCTTCGTCATAGTGAGTATCTTCCGAAATGTCACTGGCCGAGGCGGTCGTGGTGTCAGCGGATGCGGCGCCGCTCTCAGCAACCGTGGCGGCAGTGCTGGCACTGCTGGTTGCATCGATGACGTCGGAAACGGTGGTGCCGCTTCCAGTCGTTGCGCAGCCAGCCATCGTCAGGGCCAGGGACAAGGCGGCAACTGAACTCAGTGCCTTAGTTCGAAATGAGCGTTTCATGAGCATTCTTTCTACATATAAATTCTGAATACCAGCAATTTAATTTTGCTTCTCGGAGGGTATATAACTATCTTTCACTGCGCCCCTGTGATGACTCTGTATTCACTAAATGTCCATCTTGTGAATCTTCGAATGGCGACGATCTATTAGATTTTTTTCGAAAAAGAAACCTCTTTTGAACCGAGAAGCTCAGCAAGAACAGCGTGATTTCCGTGAGGATTTTTGCCAGCAGCAGCGGAGTGCCAATAGCCGAAAGCAGGACTAGCACCTCATAATTCAGCGCGAGCAGCACCACCGCTAACAATGCGTAGCGGCTCACCGTTGAGCGCAACGACAGGGAACGCCCTCGGCGAAGACCAATTGGCGATTGATCCAGAAATTCACAGCAGCACTGCCCAGGCGAGCAAGGACTACCGCTGGCAGCAAATCGTTGAACAGAGCTGTGAAGACGAGCAGCAAGACCGTATCTACCGCAAATCCTGCCAGTGAGGAGGCGGAGAACTTCAGCAGCGGAGCATAGATCCGCATCGAATCCCGGATGGGCCGGAAATGGGAACTCTCGTTGCCGTTCAGATAGATTGTCTGAATCTTCACGGTTTCCAGCTCAACATCGTTCCTTTTTGCCTCCAGCAACATGTTCAACTCATACTCGTAGCGCTCGCCGGGAACCGTACCTAGCCAGGGTAGGATTTCGGCCGGGAACCCGCGAAGTCCGGTTTGCGTGTCATTGAGCCACGTACCGGTCGACAAAGCGAAGAGCAGCGCGGTGGCCTTGTTGCCCAGTTTGCTCCGCAGTGGGACGTTGCCGGCGAATTCGCGTTCGCCCATGACGATGCTTCTGCGTTGCCCTACTTTTCTGGCTACAGCGTAGATGTCGACAGCGGCATGTTGTCCGTCGCAGTCGGCCGTTACGACATCGTGGCCTGGGAAGTGCTCGGCTACGTAATCAAATCCTGTTTTCAGTGCTTCTCCCTTGCCTTTGTTGTCCGCGTGCTGGACAAGGACTGCCCCTTGGCGTTGAGCGTAGGAGAAGATTTCTCCAGACTCGGGTCCACTGCCGTCGTCAACCACGACGAGGATCGTTTCGTTGTTTTCAAGCTGCAGCGACTCAATGAGAATGTTGAGTTTTTCATCAGGTTCGTAGGCCGGAATCAGGATAATCATCGTGCTACCCCTGACCTGCGATGAACATGATGTCCGAGGTGCCACGCTCTTGGTTCCGGCCAAGCGGGTTGTTCACGAGCTGGCCGTTGAAGTACATCGTTGATGATCCGCCGCCATCAATGTTGTAGGCGGTTTTGCACCCGAGGCCCAACATGATCTGGGCGAGCTCAGGCATTGTCACCCCCGACGCTGTATCCCTCAGAGCGCCCGTCAACCACCACGAAGACAAAGTGGTTGTCATCGACGACGCCAATGGCCGTTCGTGGCTGTTGGCCCTGGATCGAGTGGTTGCCGAAATTGGTGTCAACCTCGACCTGGTCAATGCCATCTACCTTCTTTGAGTCCTTTACGACCGCTGGCCCGAAGGACAGCGTCTGCCAGACTCCCCTCAGAAACCAACGTGTCTGCATCGGTTGTGGTCTCGTCGTAAACCTTGGCGCTTCCGTCTTTATAGAAGGCCAGCCCTTCACGAGCGCCTTTGTCTCGATAGGCGACGCCGTTGCGAATGATGATGCCGGTGTCCCTGAACCCGTAGTAGTCCCCATTGATAGCGAAGATCGCAGAGTTGTTTTCGGCAATCGCGCTGGTGGTTTCAGTGATATTTTCACCAAAACTATCTTTCGCGAAAGCTGAGGCAAGAACTGTGCCTTCTTTGAGGTTCAGGTCGGCTGCAAAATAAGTGACTTGGCTCGTTCCGCTGCCGGTTACGGTCTTGGTGATGTTGATCTCGGCAAGATCCGATGTGTAGCTGGTATCCGTAACGGTCGCCGAGCTATCCGAAGCTGCGGGCTGCGGTAGCCGTGGCCGCGCTGCTGACACCGGTTTGCTCAACGTGTTCAACCACGAAGCGGTCCAATGCCCAGCCTGCACCCCCGCCCGCTGACGCGAGGACGGCCAGGGAGCCGATGAGTACAGTTCGGCGTGATGGCTTTTTGGTCTTCGAAGCTTTTTCGGTGGCTCGCTGTTGGACTCGAGTGTTCTGCTGTTCAGGTGAATTCGTCATGAAAAAATTTATATAGACGCTACCTGTTAGCAAATGCCAATCCAGTTAGGTGTTTTCCATGAATGATTGATCGACACCGATTATTCTCAATAATTACGGGCGAAAAATTGTCTTTGTGACTCACCTCCCAAAAAGAAAAAACCGGCCCTTTTCCCAAGAATTACCTTAGGAAAAGGGCCGGTTTTTTACTGTGGAAACTCTAGTGAGTGTCCTCTGCTGCAATCTCAGAACGGTCGCCGCTCCACAAGGTGTGGAAGGTGCCTTCCTTGTCGGTGCGACGGTAGGTGTGAGCACCGAAGAAGTCGCGCAGGCCCTGGGTCAGGGCTGCTGGCAAACGATCGCGACGCAGGCCATCGTAGTAGGCCAGCGACGAGGAGAATACTGGTGCTGGGATGCCCAGCTGAACGGCAACAGCGACAACGCGGCGCCATGCTGGAACAGCCTTGGCGATCGCTTCAGCGAAGGCTGGGGCGAAGAGCAGGTTCGCAGGCTTCTCGTCCTGCGGAGTAGGCTGCGGTGATGTCCTTGAGCAGTGCTGCACGGATGATGCAGCCTTCACGCCACAGGCCGGCGATCTCGTCGAGCTTCAGCTGCCAGTTGTATTCGCCAGCAGCAGAGGTCAGCATATCGATGCCCTGCGCGTAGGAAACCAGCTTGGATGCGAACAGCGCCTGGCGCACGTCTTCGACGAAGTTCTCTGGAAGGGTGACCTCGGTGGTGTCCGCGGTGAGGACCTTCTGGCCCACGGCGCGGATGTCGCGCTGGGAGGACAGCGAACGAGCGAATACCGATTCAGCAATAGCCGAAACCGGCGAGCCCATGTCCAGGCCGGACTGCACGGTCCAGCGACCGGTGCCCTTCTGTCCTGCGGAGTCCTGGATTACGTCGATCAGCGGCTTGCCGGTGGCGGCGTCGGTGTGGCCCAGTACTTCAGCGGTGATCTCGATGAGGAAGCTGGACAGTTCGCCCTGGTTCCACTCGTTGAAGATCTCCGCCTGCTGAGCAGGTTCGATACCTGCAGCGCTGCGCAGCAGGTCGTAGGCTTCGCCGATAACCTGCATGTCGGCGTATTCGATGCCGTTGTGGACCATCTTCACGAAGTGGCCAGCGCCATCGGTGGAAATCCAAGCGCAGCAAGGAGCTCCGTCGTCGGCCTTAGCGGAAATCTTTTCCAGCATCGGGCCCAGTGCCTTGTAGGACTCAGCCGAGCCGCCTGGCATGATCGATGGGCCGAGCAGTGCGCCCTCTTCGCCGCCGGAGACGCCAACGCCAACGAAGTGAAGGCCCTTTTCATTAAGGGCTGCTTCGCGGCGACGGGTGTCGGTGTAGTGCGAGTTGCCTGCGTCAATGACGATGTCGCCTTCATCCAGCAGTGGAACCAGCTGGTCGATGACGGAATCTACTGGGCCGCCAGCCTTGACCATAATCAGGACGCGACGCGGGGTTTCAAGGTTCGCAACCAGCTCTTCGAGGCTTTCGGTGCGGATGAAGTCGCCTTCATCGCCATGCGCCTCAAGCAGCGCGTCAGTCTTTCCGACCGAGCGGTTGTGCAGGGCGACAGTGTATCCGTTGCGGGCGAAGTTACGGGCGAGGTTTGCACCCATCACGGCCAGACCTGTGACACCAATCTGTGCAGGCATAAAAAATAAGTCTCCATCAATTACGGGGAGGGTGTGCCGTTAACAGAGACCATAAACCATGGCCCCTGAATCACGACCACGTGACCTTTCCATACTACTAGGCACAGGGCACTGTTTCCCAGAGAATGACCGAACTAAAAACATATTTATTTTGTGTATTCGGTGGGCGCAACGCTACTTGTCCCTAGTCGTTAGCTAAACTATCCCTATGGCAACAAGTCTGCACGCTCATGTGGTTGAGCATCTCGGCTCCCCGCATCGTCAGCGGACAAATTCCCCGCGGCTCGATCATCCTTGCCGCCGATCTCGAACAGCAACTTCAAGTGTCCCGCTCGGTGATCCGCGAGGCCGTCCGCGTCCTCGCGCAGAGCGGACTGGTGACCAGCACCAAGCGCGTGGGCATCCGGGTCTTGGGGGCCGAAAGCTGGAATCCCTATGACACTCAAGTCATCCGCTGGCGACTGGCCGGGGATCAGAAGGGCACGCAGCTGCGTTCGTTGACCGAACTGCGTATTTCAGTTGAGCCTATGGCCGCTGAACTTGCCGCTGAGGTCGCGCCGGAAGCGATGCGCAAGGAGCTGATGATGATTTCGGCTCAGATGAACCACTACGGGCGCCAAGGCGATCTTCGCCGATTCCTGGAATTGGACATCCGCTTCCATGCTTTGGTCTTGGCCGCCTCGGGCAACGAAATGTTCGCCAACCTGGCGACTCCCATCGGCGCAATCCTTCGTGGTCGAACCGAACTCGGCTTGATGCCTGAGCGTCCGCACGAAGAAGCCTTGCTCTGGCACCAGTCGGTGGCCGATGCCATCTCCAATTCTGATTCGACCAGCGCGCGCAAGAACATGGAAAGCATCATGCGCCGCACCCACAACGAAATCTGCAGCCTCTGGGAAGGCCAGCCGCGCCTCTTTGTCGACCCGGCCAAGGACGCGCACTAAACCGAGCGAATCCACTGATTGCCTATCCGGGTAACAAAAATCCGCTGTCCCCAACAATTGTTGGGGACAGCGGATTTTTTCGCTAGCGGAGCGTGCCCTAGGCGACCATCGGTCGCAATGCCGTAGAGCACCATCACGAAGACGAAGCCGACAACCGAAACCAGTGCCTGGCCTACGGTCCAAACACGCAAGGTGGTCGAGACATCCATCTGCAGGAAGCGCGATACCAGCCAGAAGCCGGAGTCGTTCACGTGGCCTGCGAAGACCGAACCGGCGGCCAGCGCCAGCACCATGGCCGCGACCTGGAATGCGGTCAGGGAGCTATCAGCCAGAACGGCCGGCTGCACGATGGCAGCGGCGGTGGTCAATGCCACGGTGGCGGAACCCTGGGCCAAGCGCACGACGGCGGCGATCAGGAAGCCGGCGATGATCAGCGGCATGCCTACCGACTGCAGCGAATCGCAATGGCGTCGCCGATGCCACTGGCACGCAGCACGCCACCGAACATGCCACCGGCGCCGGTGATCAAGATGATCGAGCACACTGGGCCCAGTGCCGAATCCACAACGGTTTCGATCAGGGTCTTGTCCTTGCCCTTGCGGAAGCCGAGCAGGATCATTCCGAGCAGTACGGTGATCAGCAGCGCTACCGGGGTCTCGCCGAACAGGCGCAGCCAGGTAACCACGAAGCTTCAGCATCCACGACACCGGCGCTGCCGAGCATGTTCAATCCGGTGTTCAAGAAGATCAGCACCAGCGGCAGAAGCAGCAGGCTGAAAACTGTTCCTACGGAAGGCGAGGACTTGAAGTCATCTTTGCCCGAACCGTTGCCCAGGGCAGCGTCCAGGATGTCAGGTACCGGGATGTCGAATTTCTTGCCGACAAACTTGCCGAACAGGTGGCCGGAGAAGAACCAGGTCGGAATGGCAACGACCAGGCCAGGATCAGCACCAGGCCGACGTTGGCTTCCAACAGACCCGATGCAGCCACTGGACCCGGGTGAGGAGGAACGAAGACGTGCATGACCGAGAAGGCGTTGCGGCAGGGAATCGCGTAGAACAACACCGATCCGCCAGGCGACGGGCCACGGTGAAGATAATCGGAAGCATGACCACAAGGCCTGCATCGAAGAAAATCGGGAAGCCGAAGAGCAGCGAGGCCACGGAGAGGGCCAGAGGTGCACGCTTTTCGCCGAACTTGGAAATCAGCCAGTTGGTCATGACTTCGGCGCCGCCGCTGGTTTCCAGCATGCGTCCGAGCATTGAGCCAAGACCGACCAGCAAGGCAACGCTCGCAAGCGTTGAGCCGAAGCCACTGGTCAAAGTCGTGATGACCGATCCTGCAGGAATACCTGCGGCGATGGCGGTCAAAAGGCTGGGTGAGAACCAGAGCCACGAATGCGTGGACTCTGAAGCGGATAATTAGAACCAGCAGCACGGCGACCGCCGCTACTGCTAGGCCGAGGAGACCGGGCGTGCCCAGCGTCCAGTTCAATTCGAGCTCAGGTGTCATTGTCGTCCTTGATCAATGGTTAACCATGCCAGCATCTGGCAGGTGGTTTATGCGAAGTGTGCTACCCCGAGGTCAACAACAAGCTGACGCACGATATCCTGTGGGGATTTGGAAATATCCGCAGTGAGTACTGCTTCATCGGCAGTTGGCAATTCCAAAGTGGCCAACTGGCTGTCCAGCAGCGAAGAAGGCATGTACTCATGGGAGCGAGCGTTTCATGCGATCGCGGATGACCGTGGGCACACCTGCCAGGTGCACAAAAATGGTTGACGGTTCGAGAGAGCGAATCAGGTCGCGGTAGCTGCGCTTCAAAGCGGAGCATGCGATGACCAGCGGTTCACCTTGGCTGGTTCCCTCAGCGAGTTTCTGGCCGATGACCTTCAACCACGGCTCGCGGTCTTGGTCATTCAGAGCTTCGCCTGCTGCCATTTTCTGCTTATTGGACTCAGGGTGCAGGCTGTCGCCGTCAATGAATTGACGATTCAGCTCATCTGCCAGCATCTGACCAATAGTGGTCTTTCCGCTGCCTGAAACACCCATAACGATGATGGCGGGAACCAGTTCACTCATGTATTCACTCCGTCGTGCGCAAACCTAATATCAGACTTAAGGATGGTTTGATTGGATAAAATCTGATTTAACAAGCGTAAGAGTGACCGTGATCCATGTCAACCATTTTGCACAAGCCAATCTCCACATTTGCCTAACGCCCTTATCAGGGTGCATTTTTACCGGCGAATTCGAGTCAACCTTCAAGCTGCGATTGAATCAATGTTGTGAAAAGCCCGAAAATCACCGCGCCACCCGTAGAACCCCAGCTCAAAGCCATGTAATGTCTGGACTAAGTGGTCAAACCCGATCACTAGAGAATCTGACCATTGGAGCGAATCATGGGATTCATTGGATGGATAGTTTTGGGCTTGATTGCTGGCGCTATCGCAAAAGCAATCCTGCCGGGTAAGCAAGGTGGCGGATGGATCGCAACCCTATTGCTAGGCGTCGTCGGCGGCACTGCTCGGCGGTTTGGATCGGCAGCCTCATTTTCGACAAGGGCATGGGCGGATTCTTCTCGCTTTGGAGCTGGATCCTGGCGATCGGTGGCGCGTTGATCGTCCTTCTCATTTGGGGATTCATCACCAAGAAGCGCGCTTAACCGCAACATCTGGTTCTCAACCAGGGCTGAGCAGGAAACCCGTCCAATGTAAATTGGGCGGGTTTTTTCCTGTCTACCATCAAGCACCCGGCACAGTAGGAACCCAGAATCCTGACGTAGACTTCCAGAAAGGGGTTCATTCCCCCGAGCACTACGGTTAAGGACTCCCGTGGCCATTGATCCGATGATCCCCACCGCAAAAATTCGGGCGCCGAAGAAATTCTTGTCGATCGGCACCGAACGAACGCGCTGGCGCGGACTGATCCATGCATGGTCAACGCCTGGCATCATCATCATGAATCTGGTGTTGATTGTCCTGGCCGATGGCCACTTGGCCGAATGGACCAGTGCCGTATTCGCGCTGTGCTCGATCCTCTTGTTCGGCACGTCCGCTTTGTACCATCGCGGCAATTGGACCGATAAGGTCATGGGCCTGTTCCGCCGCGCCGATCACGCCAACATCTTCTTGCTCATCGCTGGCACCTACACCCCGGTCGCAGCGCTGACTCTTCCAGCCAAGCAAGCCATCATCGTTCTTTCCATCATCTGGGCGGGCGCTTTAGCTGGAATCGCCATCAAGACCATCTGGCCCACCGCCCCGCGATGGGTCGGCGTAAGCCTCTACATCCTCCTCGGATGGGGCGCGCTGATGCAGCTGCCAGCTTTCTGGGCAGCGAACCCGGCGGTGATGATCCTGATCCTGGCTGGTGGCTTGGCCTATACAGTTGGAGCCGTTTTCTACGCCACCAAACGCCCTAATCCCCTGCCAACCATTTTCGGTTTCCATGAGCTGTTCCATGCCTGCACGATCATCGCGTTCCTTTGCCACTGGACAGCCGTACTGCTCGTAGCGCTCTGATCCCTGCCGATGCAAAAAGTCGTGCCCGCCAGCTTCCGCGAGAAGCTGGCGGGCACGACTGTTCTGTGGCCTCACTGTCTAGCGCTGCGCGTAGCGCTTTCTCACGAAGAACAGTCCCACCAAAGAGATCACGGCGATCGCCATGTAGTAGATGCTCGGTGCATCCAACGAGCCAGTGGCTTTCAGCAGCCAGGTCAACACCAGCGGAGCGATGCCACCCAGCAAGGTGACGCCGACGTTATAGGCCACGGACAATCCGGAACCACGGATCGCGGCCGGGAACAGCCCGGACAGCAGCGCCGGCAACGGACCGAAGTAAAAGGACATGATGACGCCCAGCAGCGCGATCACCACGACCATGACCCCGACCGTAGGGGTGGAAGTCATCAGCTTGAAGAGCGGATACGCCAGGACAAAGGCCGCCACAGCTGCATAAGTCATCACCCGAGCCGGGGCCGATGCGATCAGCCAGATGTCCGACGAACGGAACACCGGAACAGCGTGATCACGCCGGCCGCGATGCCTCCCAAGAACGCCGCGTCCCCCGGAATGCCGAGATTATTGACCGCAAAAGTCGGCATGAACAGGATCAGGTAGATCGAAATCGTTGCCACACCGATCACCGCGACGCCGGCCAGCAACCGCCCGTAGTGCAGCTTGAAGAGCGTCCCGAGCGGGAATTTCGCCTTTTCCGCCGCAGTGAATTCCTCGGTCTCTTCAACCGGGCTCGGATATACAAGCCCACCGGGCCGATCAGCAAACCAACGAAGAATGGCACACGCCAGCCCCACGATTCCAGAGCCTCAGGACTCAGCCCCGTGGTCAGGAAGTATCCGAACCCGGAGGCAAGCATCATCGAGGCACCCTGGCTGGCGACCTGCCACGACGAGTAGTACGCCTTCTTATGCGGCGCCGTTTCGATCAAGAAGGCAGTAGCGGTTCCGAACTCGCCGCCAGCCGAGAAGCCTTGAATCAGCCGGGAGAGCAGGATGATCAGCGCGCCAGCCACTCCCACCGAGGCATAAGGTGGAGCTACGGCCATAATCAGGGTGCCCAGCATCATCAGCCCAAGTGTCAGCGTCAGCGCCTTCTTCCGCCCCTTGCGATCCGCATAGCTTCCCAGCACCATGCCACCGAGCGGTCGGATCACGTAGGAAATCGCAAAGGTCGCGAACGTGAGGATCAGCGCGAAAGTCGGATCCGATTCCGGGTAGAACACCTTGGCAATGGTGGTAGCGAAGGTCGCATAAACAATGATGTCGAACCATTCGAGGGCCGCACCGATGGAACTGGAGATGACGGCCCTGCGCGCCATTGCCACCTGTTGTGCGGTAGCCCGCCCTGAGGCGCTCATCAGCTCAGCTGCGCAATCAGTGAGTCAATGAAGTTTTCGCACTCGGAAATCTGCTCGAGCAAGATGTACTCGTCTGGCGCGTGCGCCTGGGCGATATCGCCGGGGCCGCACACCACCGTCGGGATGCCCGCTGCCGAGAACAAGCCCGCCTCGGTGCCGTAGGTGACTTTCTCATCGGTGGCGATCGCGCCGCATGCGGCTGCCAGCGCAACGATTTCTTCACCGGGCTCGGTATCCAGTCCCGGGGCGCCGGCTGCTGCTCGAAGCTGACCGAGCAGGATGGATTCTTTTCACGCATTTGCGCTTCCAGCTTCGCTGCTTCATCACGGAAACGAGCGGTGAGCGCCTCGCGATCGACCACTGCCAGCGACCGGTACTCGAAGAACACTACCGCTTGGGAAGGGATCGTATTCACTGCGATGCCAGCGTCGAACTTGTTCACGTTCATGGTGGTCGTAGGCTCGATAAATGCCTCATCGCTAGGTCCGCTCGTTCGAAGTTCCGCGGACACCTCTTCCACGAAGTTCGCAAACTTTAGCGCGTAGGAGATTGCGTTGACCCCTTCAGCAGGAAGCGATGAGTGGGCGGCAACGCCGTTGAATTGCACACGGAAGACGTTCATCGACTTATGCCCGCGAATGGCGCGCATGCTCGACGGCTCCCCTACAAAACATCCGCGCGGTGCCAATCCATCAGCCACGATCTTCTCGACCAGGCTGACTGCGCCGACGCAGCCCACCTCCTCGTCGTAGGACAAGGCCAGGTGGATGGGCTCTGAGAGTTGGGCGCTGGTCAGTTGATCAAGCTTGGCAAGAATGACCCCAGATAGCCCTTCATGTCGCAGGTTCCACGGCCATAGAGTTTGTCACCGCGCACCTGGGCATCAAAAGGTTCGCTGCTCCAGTCCTGTCCATCACAGGGACAACGTCCGTATGCCCGGAGAGCACAATGCCGCCAGAACGTGTGCCGTCGCTGGCCGGGATGGTCGCCAGCAGATTAGCCTTGGTGCCATCCTCGTTGTGAATCAGCGTTGACTCGACACCGTGCGCTCGAAGCTTGTCGACAACATTTTCGATGAGCGGCAAGTTCGTGTCCCGACTCGTCGTGTCCCACCGCGATCAGCTCGCGGATTTCTTTCATGCTTGCTTCGGACGGTGCAGCCATCACAACTCCTGAGTACTCGGCATCATTACACAGTTTTCATGCTGTCATACCATGTCATCTACGCATAGAAGATTTCATACTAAGGCTATGCGTACGGGTACTTCCCCACTCCAACACCCCGAAGATACGTAACGATGGCCTGCTCGAATGCGCTATCCAGGTCCAGAGGCTCATTGATTTCACTCAGCGCTAGAAGCAAGTGCGGGTACGAATCCATCTGCATGGCATTCAATAAGGCTGAAGCGTCCTGCTGCCCACGCTGGCTCCTGATCATTGAGCGCAAATGCGGCAGTGATGGAGTTCAGCATTGCGAGAGTGTGCAGTTTTCGGGCAGCGCTCAAATCCGTGTCGGCCAGGGCCAGCAAACCACGCTCTAGGTACACCACGGAATTGGGAGTCACCACCTGGTTTCGCATTACGATCAACGGAACCCACGGGTGACGACTCATGATACCGACGGCCTTGGCGAGCTATTTCCAACAGCTGCTCAATTGCGGAGCCCCGAACATGCCTCATAGTCATACTCAGCACTGATGCGGTCCACCATCAGTTCGGTGAGCTGATCGTAGGACTTCACGTATCGATAGAGAGATGCAGGGCCCCGTGCCGAGCTTCGACGCTAGGCTCCGCACCGAAACAGCCTCAATTCCATCAGCATCGGCGAGGCCAACGGCAACATCAACGATTTTCTCGCGCGAGTATTGAGGTTTTGGACCGGTGGTCCTCTGCGTTGGATTCCTTGGCCACAGTTCGTGCTCCTGAGACTGTATAGTTAATCGCGAACACTGTTCGCAATTAATGTTACAGGAGATTCATGCGTGTACTGATGGTTACCCCTGGAACCCGTGGTGATGTCACACCTATGGCAGGCCTAGGTCAGACACTCATCCGGCAAGGTTTTGATGTCGCGGATCGCAGCAAACCCTGCGTATCAAGAGGTGGTTGCCCGCTCCGGATGCGCTTTCCACGAGCTTCCAGGCGACATGAGCGCTCTGGTGAATCCTGCAGCCCCCGGCACAAAGACCAGTCCCAAGGATTTGCGAAACTACCTCGCAGAATTGGGCACCTACTTTTGATCAAGCGGCCACCGGCACCTTGCGCGCCGCAGAGCACTGTGCAGATTTGATTCTCGCAAATTCAGTGGCACCCTTCGCCTTCGATGTCGCCGAGGCGCTAGGAATCCCGTCCATCAGCGCACATTTGCAACCCACCGAACCAAGCGGTCAATACGCACCGATGACTTTAGGCACTGCCCGAAGTTTTGGGAAACGTTGGAAACCGGGCATTGCATCACCTACTTTCATCGGCAAAGGCCCCCTATGATGCGCCAACCGCACGCATACGCACAGAACTGGGACTGCCAAGCGAAGCCGGGCGGCCACAGAACGCCAGCGCCGAAAGACCGGTCAACCAGTCCTTAATGGTTTCAGCTCCGCAGTTGTGCCCCGCCCGGCTGATTGGCACGAGAACATCATCAATTGCGGTTACTGGTGGCCGGCGACGACCCTTCGTGGAGCGCCCCAGCTCAGCTGCGAGATTTCCTCTCCGCCGAGAGCCACCGACATTCCTTGGATTCGGGAGCACCCAGGCCTTGGAACTAGACTTCCTACTTGAAGTTGCCCGCCGCACTGGCCGCCGCACCATCGTCCAAGGCGCCGGAGAATTTAGTGAGACCGACGTACTGGGCATTGGTCCAGTGCCTCATCAGTGGTTGTTCCCTCAGGTAACTGCGGTGGTGCACCATGCCGGTGCGGGCACGACGGCCGCCGGCTTGCGCGCTGGCACCCCGGCAGTGCCGGTACCGATTTTCACCGATCAGCCCTTCTGGCTGCTCAACTGCACCGTCTCGGAGCGGGCACCGCCCCGATCCCCTTCAAGACTTGACGGTTGGCTCGCTCACCGAAGCCATCAACGAAGCAGTCGGTAATGAGCAATATCGCCAAAGTGCGAAATGGCTCTCGACCAAACTCGCGGACGAAGAAGACAGCGCGCTAACAGTTGCAACGTTCTTGGAACAGTACCGTCCCTCACGCTAGAGGCAACAAGGGCACCCACCGTATGGTGGGTGCCCTTGTTGAACTAACTGCTACATGTTGAAGGTCGTCGCGGACGTCTTTGGCTGCATCCTTGACAGCTTCTCCGGCCTGCTTCGCTTTGGCCGCGGCTGATCCTTAACGCCTTCAGCCTGCAAATCCTCATTGTTGGTCGCAATCTCCGACAGACTCCTTAACCTTGCCGGATGCTTCCTGAGCCTTGTTCTTGAACTTATCGCCTAAACCATCAGATGAACTCCTTTTGCAGTCGATTGAACAACGAACACTTTCGACGCTACAGGCCCCATTCATGAATGGGCTTGTCGACCCGCTACGTACTTGCTGGACGTATTCGACAAAACCTGAGGAATCCGAAAAAGTCGAGTAGGCTCTCCGCACGCGCACCTCCAGCCGAATTCGTCGGTTAGACTTGCGCTCAACGACCCTCGCAGCTGCACAGCTCATGCGCGTTCTCCAACGGAGTGAGCACCGCAAATCGACAGGGCGTTTAGCCATCTGCACTGCATCAGGCATTTCCGAACCTACTATTTCGTGGACCCTCGATGGCATAGGCCATCACGCTTCATGGTTCTCGGCCAACGACCGACCTGCTCCCAAGAAAGTTGTCGCTGTAGACGATCGGCTCAGCGCAGATGATGCGATGCGAAATGCGGCACAGGGCATTGCGATGTTATGGCACGGCGACTACAACAACGCCAGGCAATTACTGTCAGCCATGGATCGAAGACTTGGCAATATCGAGGCTGGCCGATCTCTCAAACGAGGGCAAAGCGACGAGCAGAAGTTCTATTCCATTCGCCAAGCACGGGCGCATCGTTCCCGGATGCTCTCCCTGTTGTTGGTCCCGTTGTCTGTTAACGGCACACCTGAGTCCACGCAGATATCTCTGACTAGAGCGCCTGAAGTGGGAAGCCGCGATCGCGTTCGGATATGAACAGTCCCGAGGCAGCTACGCTGGCCAAGCAGCAGTGAGTCTGCAGGAATTGACCGGAGTTCTCAGCGCCCACCAATGGTTCCTCAATGGAGTGGAGGTTCCGGCCCTAGGGAAGAAAATCTACCCCAGCTACGGCACCTTCATGCCCACCCGACAGGAGTTCGTGGACCTTGTTGCCAAGGCGCCGATCAAGAACGCCCAGGTTGCCTTTGACATAGGCACCGGGACTGGTGTGCTCGCAGCCCTGTTGGTAGCCCGTGGCGTGAAGAAGTTATCGGCACGGACATTCACCAGCGTGCGGTGGACTGCGCAAACCAGAATTTCGCGCAACTTGGTATTTCAAGCTCGGCTCACGCCGAACTGACCAATATGTTCCCCGATGGCAAAGCACCACTGATTATCTGCAATCCTCCGTGGCTCCCGGGCAAGCGCCCCAACCAGTCTTGATGCAGCCATCTACGACCCCGGAAGCAAAATGCTGTTGCAGTTTCTTCGTGGCCTGCCTGAGCATCTCACCGAAGATGGTGAAGCATGGTTGATCATTTCGGATCTGGCAGAATTACTCGGGCTCCGAACTAGCCAGGCTCTGGCCACAGCTATCAATGACGCTGGACTAAAGGTTGCTGGTCGAATCGATGCCCAACCACAACATGCTAGGGCTTTTGATCAGTCGGACCTGCTCTACTCGGCCCGATCCGTGGAAACAACAACCCTGTGGCGCTTAGCGGTTCAGTAAATCGTCGCTGGCTATTCTCGTAAGACAGGCACTAGCGCGAAGCCACGATAGCCTGGAGAAACACACTAGTAGCTACAATTCCACTGCTTCAGTGCAAGAGATGGGGACACTCCCCCGGATATGAAATCGACGTTCTATCATGAGGCCCGTCATTGACGTACCCTCGGAATATAACAAAAACCCGTTTCAACCAGCCATAGTTGACTGATGGAAACGGGTTTCTTTCTGTGGGCCCTACCGGGATCGAACCGATGACATTCACGGTGTAAACGTGACGCTCTACCAGCTGAGCTAAAGGCCCTCCCTGCAGCTCCGACGCTTACAAAATCTCTTTGTTTTGTTCGTTTTCTGCAACAAGAAATAATTTAGTACACCCGGGACTGACTTGGCAAATTGAAATCGTCAAAAATCAATAAGAGTGCCGAGCGTCACCACTGGAACGCCATATTCCTGCAGCTTCCCGTTTGTCCGCACCCGTGCCTAAGAAACAATCAGCCAAACTGTCGGAACGATCGATCAGGCTATAGGCATGAAGAAAATTCTCGCCCCCATGTCAATCGCCCTTAGCTTCGCACTGGCCTCCTGCGGAAGCCAATCACCGTCCGACGGATCAGCATCCTCATCCCCAACCGTCACCCCAGTTTCGTCAGAATCCGCTCAGCCCATCGATATGCAGGGCACATGGAAGCAGAAGAATTCGATGGACGCGGACGCTTATCAGGAAGCCATTATCGATTCAGAAACCATAACCATCAATTGGGTCACGAATCACGGGGACACGAAATCGCTCTATTGGGTTGGTTCATTCGAAGAGCCGCATGCAGCGGCGGACACCTACTCATGGACTTCCAAGCGGGACCGAAAGACAACTGATAACGCAATATTGGCCTCAAGCGACAAGACCAAGAAATTTACATTTCACAAGGACGAGATTTCGTACGAAGCCGGGCATCATGGGAACGACTACCACGGTGCGCCTCGGTATATAATTCAGGTGCCAATCGGCCACGGTACAACGCCGGAAAATGCAGAAATGCAAAAAACCTCGATCCGTGTGGATCGAGGATTTCTGTTTGGTGGGCCCTACCGGGATCGAACCGATGACATTCACGGTGTAAACGTGACGCTCTACCAGCTGAGCTAAAGGCCCTAACCATGTTCGCTTTGAAAGCCAACGAGGAATAACTTTACAGAGATATTTGGTGGCGCGCAATCGAGAACCGCATTTTCCGCGTGAACTGGAACACCAGCGAATTCAGCCGCCCCTACAGGGCGTCAACCCCGTCCTTGTAATCTTGAATCTTGCGGGCTTCGGTCATCGCACTATGGAAATATTGCGAACCACGCCATCTTCGATGAGCAACGAGAGCCTGGTCGCTACACCCTGAGCCTCGTCGAAAGCGCCAATTCGCCGCGCCACTTCCCAGTGTGGCCAGAAATCCGCGAGAAGCTCGAACTTCAGTTCCATCGATTCCGCATAGTTGCGAAGCGTGAATTTATGGTCGACGGAAATGCCGATGATCCGCACCCCGCGCTGTGCAAAGTAATCATGCTCTTCATTAAGCGCCGCCAGCTCCGAACCGCAGACTCGCGAAAATGCCCATGGGTTAAAAGACAACCAGCACTCGGCCTTGGGAAAGCCCCGGTGCTGGTTATCGACTCACCGTATGATTTTGCAGCGAGAAATCGAACAGGCGCGAACCTGCTTGAATCATTAGTTCTTCTTACGTGGGGCCAGGCGGACTGCGGACCAGTCCTCCGATACGCCTTCACTGGTCGTCACATGCAGACCAGCGCTTGGCGCCTCCTGCTGAATTAGTGCTGGGGATACGTGACCTTCGCGGCCCTGCTTTGGGGGTGAGCAGCCAGACTACGCCGCTTTCGTCCAAGCAGTTCAACGCGTCCATCAACGAATCTACAAGGTCTCCGTCGCCATCGCGCCACCAGAAGATAACTGCGTCGACAACGTCATGATCCTCTTCGGTGAGCAGCTCTGAACCAATCAGATCCTCGATCGAGTCACGCAGATCGTAATCCACGTCATCGTCGTAACCCAGTTCCTGAATAAGGTTTTCATTTTGGAACCCCATTTTTTTGGCGGGCTCCAGATTTGCCGATACGGCGTCGCTCACTTCATTCCTCCTGCTGGTGCAAAGCGTTACTACCAACGAAACACGGTTTTCCTGTTCCATTCAAGCGCTGCAGCAATAACACGCCGAACAAATATAAACCCACAATCCGGTGGCCCACATCATACCGACAGGTGCATTATCCAGATAGCTCCCATACGATGTTGCGCAAGTCACTTTATAAGTCAGATTTAAGCGGTTTTTGGGCCAGAAATATGCTCCCAAGCCCGCAAAAATGACATTAGAGTTGCATATGAACCGACAGTGCACATCACTCCAGTGTTACTGCACCCGTTGTCCAAAACCGTCGCATCGCAGTGGAAAACTGCAACGCAGCGGAGCCGCAATTCAATCAAGGAGCTTCAGTGGCTGTAGAGGAACACATCTCCCAGATCCGTAGCGGGTTGACTTACCAGCTTTCAGATCAGGATCCTGGGGAAACTCAGGAATGGATGGACTCGTTTGATTCTCTCGTAGAATCCCAGGGCACCGAGCGTGCTCAGTTCATTATCCGCTCGCTTTTGCAGCGTGCAGGTGCCAAGTCCGTGGGTGTCCCCATGTGACCACCACC
>CM061184.1:23219172-23390395 GCA_030763345.1 Mythimna separata | reverse complement strand
AGTACGTACGAAGCAGCACCGCTGCGGGAGCGAGATGAATATTCGTAGCCCGTCTCTTTTCCCCGAGGGGGTGAGGAGTAACACTTGGCGATGACGTGCGCTTGAGTGTGTTGATGGATATCAATAAATGACCAAAGTTGCGCCAACTGAGTTTTGCTAATTGTGAACTTAGGTAAAGAGCACTTGGTTTCACTTTAGGTTAAAGCGGTATTTAATTTTTTACGAAATTGTTACCGACACGTCCGTACCGTACACTTTCTCAGTCGAATTAGATTAGTAGATTCGATGATATACCACCCAAAAAAAAAGTTAGCTATCGACTTTTTAGTAACTTTTAACAATTTTAATTTTCCCATAACTCCATAAGATACCTTTTAACTAAAAACAGCAGTATTCATATAAAAAAATACATCAACATAATTAAAAGAGAAAACTAAAAAAAACAAAAAACATTCTTATCGCGTTTTCACTGGCGGCCGGCACACGATAAACGTTCGATGCAGCCGGACATTACGGCCTCATTTTTATTTGGCACATAGACAAAAACACCCTTTTTTTACATAATACACACGCACACTTATGTACAAGAGCACATAAGTACATAACCGGACAATACATAGTCGCCGCCCGTTCAATAATTAGTGAATGTTTTTAAAACAGAAATTTTCAAATGAACCTTTTATATTGTGATTCGTTTTTGGAAATGGGTATTTGTGTACTTTGTGTTGTGTATTATACTTTGTGTTGTGTTGTACTTTGACTTGTGTAGTGACAGCCAAGTAATGAGAGATGCAAATTATTTCGTGGCACTTATGAATTTATGGTCGAATGAAAGGTTCCTAATTAAAAAGTAAAAACTATGCATCATTGATTTCGTGAATTGTTTATGACGCTTTTTGGTCTGGTTGTGTAGATATGCGTTGACTGTAAGGTCTTGGCTTCGATTCCTTGGTCGAATAAAACGAAAATAAACGTAAGAGATTTTTCTCAAAATATTTCATGAGTTATCGAATACAAGATGAAAAGAATTGTCTGCCTTTCGTCATATTTTATTTATTTATCTTTTTAATACTAAAAATCACCGGCGTATTTGATGATTGTAACGAGTTTCTAGAAAAGGTCTTATTGCGTCTTAATGATTGCAGCTTGCTTCAATCAGTCTCAAATCTCAATTGCGTGTCTTTAAAATCGTCAGATGCTCTTTTATGACTCCCAAAGTTGGTAGCATAAGACAAGTTCTAGGTATGAACTATAAGGATCATGTCTTTACCCAACTCTACAAAGTGCATCACTTCTTTATCCATTATCAAATCAAACTACTACACCGCAATCAAATAAAAAGTCTCAACACCTAAATTAAATCGTCAACAGCATCTCAGTTCCCTGCCTACCCCATTCCGCACCTTAGCAACAGAATTAGACGACCCACTCGACGCAAGGGCAAACCGCATCATACCTACAAAGTATACTTTTACTTTAAACAAACCACCATTACATGGGACCCTTCAACCCTCCGTCACAAACCAAACCAGGATGTTTGCAAGGCAAGTACTTAAGGAGTCAGAGGTCAGTTTAGAGTGGACGGTAGTTTTTTAAAATCCAAGGGCTCTTCAAGAACTGTCGGGCTAGACTCGAAGGGCAGAGGGTCGAAAAAACTGGATTGAACCGGTTGTAACTAGTTATGGGTAGGTCTATGTCTCGTATGTGTCTTTGTTGGGTTTTGGAAGATGCTTCATTATTTTTCGGTTGCATTTTGGTCGGTTTATTTTGGGTTGAGAACTAGCTTAAAATTGTAGCAGATAGATTTGTATTCTAAAAGATGATTCTATGGTGTGCGTATGTCTTAAATATATTTTTTTTTGTTTAAAAAATCTATCTGAAGTAATAATCATTAAAAAAAACGTATTCTTACACTGAACATCATCATCATGTCAGCTGAAAGACATCTTCTGGACATCGGCCTCCCCAAATTGTCGCCACAACGACCGTCACGAGTCCGCCGGATTCCCGCAACCCTCACCAAGCCATCAGTCTAACTTGCAGAAGGCATTATAGGTCTCATGAAACATCTTCAGTTTCACTGATATAAACCCTAACTGTTTTTAGTGCCATATACAACAAATAGGCCAATGACAATCCTTCTGTAATATAGACCTTGGCCACATAATTATGTAGGCCTTGGTTTTATAAAACTCGTCCATTTTGCATACTACTTTTTTCACGGCATCTTAACAAATTAGCCAAAAAAAAACAGTGTATTATTATTTTATATTTATTTACTACTAGCCTGTATTATCCCAAGAACAGGAGAAGCCATGATAATTTCCCGCCATAAAAAAACCCATATTATCCCACGGCTGGGCAAAGGCCTCTTACCATTCGGTCTAACGGTCAAAATTCTTTGCTTCCTCTTTCCAATATCCAAAGAAAATATCCAGATCATCCTGCCATCTCCTTCGTGGTCTGCTGCGGCCCCATATCGCTATGTCTGGGCACCAATTCTATATTACGTCCTAAAGTTCATGAGACACGCGGCAGACATGTCCTGTCCAGTCCCATTTAAGGCTGTTCTTTTAATCCGTAAGACTAAATTGACACAGGCAAATGTCAAACTTACAAAAAGAATGATGGTAGTTCTTTTGTTTTGTGACAAGTGTGACAACTCATGTAATGCCATTTTAGTCTCAGAGATTAAAAAACAGACTATAAGTTGGATAGTTTTTGACAACGATTAGCGATTTTGAGCGTAGCGTAGTGTATTATAACATACTTTTTAAAAGAAAACAGTTTACCAATAAGCATCCGTATTCTTGATAAATAAGGTTTTTAAGACCTTCTGTTATTTTTTCTTTGTCCGCAAAAGGGTAAGTTATATGCGTGTTAAAATGCTATTTGTAATTCATTTTATTTACGGATAGTAGCGTTAAATGAATTATTGTGGTCGTATAGTGTAGCAGGAACGCATTATTTATATTAACGCGAGTATTATAAATTGAAATAAAGAAACTTTTTCATGTTAAATAAAGTTTTATCATTTGTCACGTTCCTGAAAAGTTTGCGTGCTCATTTAAATGTGATATTTGGGCTTTAGTCATTAAGTAGCATAATGCCAAAATTTGGAGAATGGAAAAAAAAAAATTAGTTTTTATACGTCATGGAAAAGTTTACTTCATAGTTTTACTGCTGCAGTCTTCCCGTCCGATTATTATGTGGGTGTCTTCAAGGTTAGACTGAATAGGCTCCTCATAAGCTAGTATCCTCTGCTCATAGCGCCTTACCATCAACGATTGCATCACTGCTTGCCATCAGGTAATTTTACAAGTGGGGAATCATCAGAATGAGATTCTTACTGACCAAACCCCACTCCGTTCCTTCGTTGCGTTCGATCTGAGGGGAGGAATCGGAATCAAGCATTAGTTTTTTATAATTTTTATAAAAAACTTCATCAATATCACAACAAACTATTGCAAATCCATCTCACTTTACATCATAAAGTGCCATCCTAAAAAACTCAACCACAAAATCAAACAGACAGCTTCAAAAAACCTAAATACAATCCGAGCCCATTATATCAATACCCGATTCAAACTAAATCACGTTCCGATTCCGCAAAATCCGCTCGTACACTATCCCATGCACACACACCCACACCCACAATCACACACAACACACACATACCGCATGCATGTGTGCGTCTATCCTTCTTTGACCTAGAGACGGCTACTATCGCTAGTTACAGTAGGTCAGGACCACTATACACACTACATGGGACGTCCAATATACGTCGACCTCCCCCACCCCCCCTTCTATCCCACACATGAGGCGTCTGCGCTGCATTTGAATAGGTCTCCCCGTGTCTTCGGTTACTGGACATAAGACTAGACGAGCTGTAGACGGAATGCGGTTGGACGCGATAAAATGGCGTCGTCGTGTTCGAGATTTGAATTTTGGGTTTAGTTTTAATTAAGGAGGGTTTATTAGTTATTTGGCGGTTTTGAGGTAAACGTGAGGGTAGTTTTAAATGCGTGAGTGGCATTTTGAGTGGGTAGTTAAATTGTTAGGGAAATTTTATGTAGGAACCCGTGTTAAATGTTTTGTTAATTAGCGATTTAGATTAACGTCATGCATTGTTAACAATATAGTAGCATGAATGTAATAGTTGTAAATTAGACATAACTTTATTATTATTATTATTTATTATGAGCCTGTCGTGTCCCACTGCAGGGCAAAGGCCTCCCTTCCATTTTTCCACATTTCTCTGTCTTGAGCCACTCCCGGCCAATCCTTTAGGAAGGAGTGCAAGACATAACTTTGCCTAAACTAATTTTGTTACTCTTAGAGCATATTTCACCACCTATGATTAAGTTTCGAGTATCTTACTTGGCAGATAATTTCATACAAATTCTGTCACATTTTTGAATTTATTCAGTGAGTAGTGCCTACTCGGACATTGTAAAACAGGCCCTTATACTGTTTTTTTTTTTTAAATTGGATATCATTCAATGACTTTTCCCGCTCTAGGGTGGAGCGAGAGGGTGTATTAGACTTTTGCTGATTATTAACCTGTGGCCTTCAGTTGCCCTTTGCGTTCCAGAATCAATTCCCGTGGCATTAGCGAGCATCAATCCTACATGGGTCTCTATGGTTTTGCTGATACATCTTTCAGGGGCCTTGGAACACTACGCGCTGATCGATGACACGAACGGCTGGACGGCGAGCTACCCATTGCTCGTGGTCAGCAAGTAATTGTGCTTATGTAGACTGGGTGATCGCTCTGCCGCTCTCGATGCTCGAGGCATCTTGATTGGCATCGTGGCTGGAGCCTTCCAATCTATAGATATCGTAATAAATATATATAAAATACAACTTTACATAAAACTGGTCCCTTATACCTATCCCAAACTGTTAACTAAGACTCTTTCACATCCTAAATCACACAAACTATACAACCAATCATCTTTAACCTATCCTCACTCAACTACCAAAGAACCGCTCTCATAGCAACCTCCATTTGTAGTAAAAAGGCTGTTAAAATGGATGTTTTCCTCGACACAGTTCAAAGGGAACAAATCGCATATTTTCATTCACATTGATATAATATCGTTTACTAGCAGTTTCCCGGTTACCTCAAGCCTCTGTATGCGAGTAAGATAAGCAGCTTATGTGGTTCTTTCGTATTTTTCTTCACAATACCGGTATTTTTCCCCTCGTTTTTTCTTTTGTAGTATATGTTATTTATTTGTTAGGGATATGGGAAGGACTTGTTGCTTTTTTCAGCTATTTTTTTTGTGAAATTTAGTCTTATAGTAAAAGTTTTTGCGTGTCATATAAGTTGTATTTTTTTGTATTTGAGAAAGTTTGAAATTGGCACCAGTGACTATGAAAAGTTGAAAGGAAATCAATAGTTTATTGAATTATTAAAACTACATGCAACACAAATATACAAATGCGGACGTAATGTCTTAGGCATTATCTACCAGTCAGCCAAGGGTGTTAGCTAGACATCATTGTAGGAGCATAAAAAGTTTATCTTGGTAAGTTCATGTGAAAAGGAGGGATGAAACGCACGTTACCTAAAGAGTTCTGAGTATACATGTTAATGAATGGAGAAGGAGAGGGAAACCAAAGTAAAGATGGGTGCATTGTGTAAGGAGTGATATGAAGGAAAAGAGAGTTAGAAATAATCACCCGTCCCAGAGAAGAAGTAGATATAAGTTGTTTTGTTTACAATATTTTTGTGGTGTTTGAAAATATATTTGTGGGTCTTAAAATGTATATAGTGTATGTTCAACTGACTTTTTGTTAATTTTCGAGTTATCCCATAAAATGGAAAACAATTAGATGAATCCGCCATTTCCAACACCAATATTTACACTCAACATTTTTCTTCATAAATCAACCAAGATAAACAATTCTCTTTACCATGTGCGAAGTAAATAAAAAACAACTCACACGCATCGTTGCGCCGACGCAGTACCACGAACAATCGACGATCGATATTTTATTTTATCGAGTCGTTGTTAACACTAGTGGGTGGGTGGATCTTAACTAACTTCTGTCCAAGGCGAGCCGTGAAAATTGTTTTATTATCTTTAGGAAACATAGTACTAAGATAATAAGTATTTATGGATTTTTTATAGGCGTGAAACTGTAGGAAGCCTAGACTGATAGAATCATGTATAACATCAAACTAAAGCTAAGTGAAAGTTTATGAATGTGTGTTTAAATGTATTTTACTTCTTCAACACGAGTAGACCATATCCCGGAATTGGACAGAGGATATTTTTTGTCACGGGTGTATGTTCCCGAGGGATAATTGTCTATTAGATGTATTAAGTAGATGATGATCTGGCAGGTAAAGCCGCTGGTAGCAGCTATTGTATAAACATTGGTGGATGGATTAATATGAATGTGTGTTTAGGGATCATTTTGCGAGCAGGTCATGCCTTTCCTTTGAAGATTGAAACGCATAAATAAGAAACACTCATTAGGGTCAGACAGGAATTTCTACAGGATATATTCCCAGAACCACAAAAGTCTTAAAGTTTTATTACTAACACCATTTAATGTAGCGATTCGGAGAAAATAATACTTAATTATTACTGAGTAAAAAGAGTGTAGAAAGCAAGATAAATGTCAATCAAATAATATTATTATGGCAATATTTTCAAGATAGTTATGTGTATAATAATAGCAAGTTTCCATGTAGTGACAGTGCCCAGTTTTAGCTGGATGCCGTTGAAAATATAAATAGATGCAGTTCAGACGTATTTAATTCAGACTATTCAAAAATAGAAATTTGTAAATGCTGATTATAATTCCCTCTGCTGGGACATAATTATAACTCCTTTCTCCAAGAGAGAAGTAGTGGCTTCAGTCTACGTGAGGTAGACTGGCCCAGTGCTGGTCAATACTGACTTCTCCTTTGAGGGACGATAGCAAAACTATTTTTTTACCGATGATAGGCTCGCGCTTGACGACTATCTCACTTGATGGTAATCAATGATGTGGCTGATGGTAGAGCACGCTTATCCAGAAGTAATCAATTCCCTGTTGACTTAAATCTCCTCATTATACAGCCAGGTTATAACTAAATATTTTTCCTACTTGAATTCCTTGCCTGACCCAGTATTCGTCCACGGCAAAGTCGTTCGCTGACGCTGTCACCAGCTCCCTACGTGAACAGGTAACAGGGCACGTGACGCAGGATAAATAAAATTCATACTGACTAATCTAAAAATAATGTCAGTGTTTTGTGACAACAACTTTTTCTTCTATAAATCAAATCATTAAATAAAGCATCTAACTTTTCGTCTGTACATGCTCTTAAAACCTTAAAATATTACCCCTCCTCTCCTCCCAAAAAATGATACCACTATCCAGTCTAAATCCGGTCTAACCGGCTTCGCATCGCTTTTCTACGTACACATACACATGTACATACATATGCGTCTATGTATGCGCACACATGTATATATGTGCACAAACTCAAGGGTTGCTTGCACCGGGGTCGGTGACCGCCGAAACGCAGCGCGCAGCAAGGTCACACACACTGGCGCAAACACACATAGACGCGGCGACCGTGAAATTAGAAATACTAGTGATGTGTGCAGCGAGATGGGATATCGATGTTTTGAACGGAAAAAAATATCGATAGTTTTTTGGTGCGGTAGTGCTGTAGTTATTTAAATATATCGATGTTTTGAATCGTCTGTTTTTACAGTTATATATTTTTAGGCTCTGATGACAGAGGTATTTAAAGTCATTATAAATGGAATGTTAAGTGTACTAAATTAGTGCATTATCTATACTAATTTATGCAACGAATAATAATTCTTCATAATGAAGTGTTAAACAAAAGAATATAATTGCTTATTAAAACTGAAATAGCCAGTTAATTAATCGGCCAAGAACCTAAAAGTGTATTATCAATTGAAATAATACTGAATAACACATTTGGAAGGGTCAGTGTACAAGAAATTAATGCATTCACTAGCTTTGTAACTTGTGCAATAAAAATAATTATTTAAAGCCATTGTAAATTATGTATGTACCTACCTACTACTTAGTTATGTATGTAGGTAATTTATTTACTTCTTTGTAGATTTTAATAACCTTTAACTCTTGACAAAAACCGACCTCTTTTAAAGTAATATTTTTAATGCTATTTTCTTCTACGCAATAATATAAACTATTTATAACTCTAACCGTAAATTGGACAAATTTATACCTTTTTTTTCATAAAAGTTAAAAAATAAAGATAAATATACATTTATTTGTAAAAACATGTGTAACATGTTACACGAGTATTCACAAATGGATGGAATCTAGTTTAATTCTGGTAATCCAACAGTTTTGACACACTAAATAGTTCAAATATAATTAAGACAGTTTAGGTAGGTACAAAAGCAAACATAAAAAAAATTACAAACGTCCCTTCAACACAAAGATTAAAAAACCATTTCCCCCATATCGATAACCAAGAAAACCAACCCGTTACCCCACACTACGGACCCCACACCTCAACCGCCATCCAAAGGCAAGGCAATATAACCCATAACCTTGCAACATGGCTACCAAGCCGGCCAAATGATATTCAAATCCGTCGGCCGTTGTATTAGCGATCGACATTGGTTGCATACAAATGAATGCAACCAGGGTTAGCTTGAAAAAACAATTGTTTCCTGAACTCAAACTATGTTGGGTGCAGTTGTGTGTGTGAGTAATGGTAATTGAATGGAAATCAATTTTATTTTTGTACCTACTTGAAATGGAAGAAGGGATTACATTCAGCCATTTTGACAAATATCAAAAATATGCAATGATAAATGATATTTATTTTGAAAATAGGTTTTTAAAAAACACTTTTACACGTATTTTTTTTTGTTAGTTTAAACTAGATGAGGCTAGTTTCCTAGCTGCAACAATTAAATTATATTTAACTTAATAATATGATTTAAAAGAGTGTCCATGGAATTTCTTGCACGTTTTTCTCCATAGAGACTTGACTGACTGAAATTTTGGCAAATTAAAAGTGTCTGTAAATGGTCTATTTGAAATAAAATGTTTTTTATTTGACTAATTGTGATATTTTTCAAATGCACAAACTAGTACCTACGCCTACGCGTGTATAATTCTTTTTTCACTAATTTGTATTTAATATTTAACAAATTAGTAACATTAGTATAAATAAAACTATCATCAACTGAGCAAGAGAGCACTTTCCAAAGACATCGATAAAACCATTAATATATACAGCAATAGTGTCGTTGTCCCATAAAAATATGTCTAATTTCAAATTCAGAATACGCTTGCTTTGATTACTGTTAACATCAATATACAATCTGCGAGTACCGTTTCCACGATGGAAATTTTCTGTATATTGTGATTTTCATAGCATCGACTGTTTCTCATGAACATTTGCCCATCCCTCACCAGATCCATTTCCACTTACATATTGTGATTAATAATAATAAATGTTTTTATTTTACATAGTCCTACATGGGCACTTATAAAAAGTCGAAGCTAGTGCACGGTTCCAATTGATCGTTTCCTATGGAGAAGAAGCGGCAAGAAACTCCATGGTTACTCTTTCTAAAAAAAAAAAAGATATCTCGCATATGCGAGGACAGTCTAGACCAGTCAATATTGTATCCCAAAGCATAATAAAAATAGTTTTTCATAGCATCGACAGTTTCAATCGAAACGTTTGCCCATCCCTAGTGAGATCCATTTCCCCGCACTAGTGTGTCGTTGCACTACAGTGAGTAATTTCAGTAGCTCTACTGTGGGTTATTTTCGTAACTTCTTTGGCGTTTGCCTGTAACGCCTCCACAATTACGAATCTATGTTTACGCGTGACGTTCTAGATCCATCTACGTCATATACACAAGTATTTAGGGGAAATGACGTCTCTATGAATTAGTAAATAGTTGTTACCCGCACTGTGCGTAATACGCCAAAAAAGGAAATACATTTTGTATATTTGTTGGAAAAAAAATCTGGTAGGCAGCCGCTCCTCGTAAAATACTGGTATTCAGCTAAATCCAGCTTGACTGGAAGCCAACCCCAATAGGGAAAAAAGGGTAGGTTGATGATGATGACGTTGGTTTTTTTTGTATTTTTAATGCACTGTTTTAATGGTTCAATTTAAACCTTGGTATTATTGCCAACATTAGGCATTCGGGCACATCGGTTTTAAAAACGTAGATATATTTTTTGTTTCTCTTTATTACACTTAAATAATTATTCGTTCTAACTTCTTTCTTTGTTAAAACAGTTTGTTTGGAGTTCGAAAGAAGAGACAGTGTTATTTTAATTGTACTTAACGTTTGAATCCCCAACCGGTCCTATGAGACCGCGCTGTTATTGTTTTACTATTGTGTCTCGTTTCGCGGGTATCTGAGTAATTAATATTGAAAGAAATTATTTTCTCTTACAGTTTTTTTTTTGTTATTAAATATTAGGTTCGAGCTTGACCACTATTTTACAGCGGTCGATGATTAAGCACCCTTAACTAGAAGTAAACTATTCGCTCTTGACTTTAAGATCCCCAAGTAGCAGCTATTAGGAAACACAGACTACGGCAGGAAATTCCACTCTTTAGCTGTACGCACAATTATTATGATGTTTATTTGAAATTTGGGTAGGTAGATTTTTAGTTATAGTATATTATCTGTAAATAACAGATACATATATAAATAAAAAAATTCCTTTTCTACAAATGACACTTTTACCATTTACCCCAAACCTGACGCCACGACATTTTTTCCTAGAACCAAGACAGAACCAATGCTAAAAGATCAGCGACCGCCCAAAAAAAAAACGTAACTCAGTTCCGACGTGATTCGGCCGACAACGTCAGACATTCCTTAGATATCTCAATAGACCAGTACTGTTTGTATTGGCTAGGTCGCGGCTACTGCCAACGAAACAGGCTAATATTAGAAAGGAGTTGTTAAGGAAATTGCTGGAAGACTTTCTGAATGGAAAAGTGTTTGTAACGAGGAAGTCTGTGTTAGACGGCTTTGTGTTTTTATTTTTGGTGTTTTTCTATTTTTGGACGGCTAATTTGGGGTTTTCGGGAAAGATTTTGGTTTTTTGTGTGTGGAAATTGTTGTAAAATGAGAAAATTTATTTCAAATAGATCATTAACAAGCACTTTTGAAATGTTGAAATGTCGAAATATCGGTTAGTTAAAAAAGTGAAGCTTAATTGCAAGTTCCGAAAAGTAGATCTAAGAAACGTGCAAGAAACTTCATGGATTTTTTTTAAACATATTATGTTTTCGAGAAATCTTCGTTACATCGTTGTTAATTATAATGATTTAGAAAATCAAGCGAGGTTTTATGTTCAAGAAATAGGCTGTTTCTTTCGTTACCTACGGTATTATTGTAAAGCAAATACAATTTTACTTTGCACTACATTCAATTAAGAATGTATGCGGTCGTATAGATTTTAAAACAATATAATTATCTTCTACCTGTAATTAACATTCTCCACTGTCAAAAAACTTTGGCAGTTATTTTAATTATCATTTTACAAAATTTAAATACAACCGTCCGTGCCTAGAGTCACCTTAAAAGCACTCCATCCGTCAATTAGCATTAAAAACCCATTCTCAACCTTATCACGATTAAAATAAGGCATAAAATAAATCGAATAATAAACAAGAGATAATTCATTAAAGCACATTAGAATTCCATCCTTAATTCAACGCTGAAGAGTTTATATTCATTTGAATTAACAAAAAAGACTGGCTCCTACATTGTATTAACAATAAGCAGGCCAAATAATGCTTGAGCTATACAAGAATAGAGTTCAAATTCGATTGATAGTTGCATTCGGAGTTAGAACGTTTTGTGTGTGAAAAGAAACCGCCAAAATGCATCGGAAGGTCAACGAACCTCGCCAGCCAAGGACAGTGCATTCCATTTTTAAATAGCGCGCCAATAGAAGGCTCGATCTAAATAGGCCCGCCATCTTGCCGTCATTGCGCGGGAATCGTATAATGGCGTCCATTTTTGACAAAAACATTTTTTTTTCGACAACAATGGCTCGTTTCCACGTATTATTTCGGCATAATTAGGGAGCCGGTAACGAGATTTTCGGTGCAAGTTCGTTATAAAATTGTATTAAAGTAAAATGGAGTTCTTGTGTTCAATAGATGAGGTTTTAATAATTTGGGGATTCTAGGAAAACTGGTACTAACCGGATTACGTTAGTGAATGTTTGCGTACTCGTTCCAAGAAAACATTATTTTCAAAGCACTTAGTTTTTCTAAGAAAGAAGAACTGTAAACGGATCTGGGTTGGTTTACTTGGAAAATGCTTGGTTTATTAACCTTTACGATTTTGATAGAGTATTTTCATAATAAACATTGTGGCCAGGAGTCAATATTTCACAAATAAAACTGCGTAATAAGATTTGTTATACATAAAACTGAATTTCTCTTCGTTCGATAATTTGTATTTTGTTTTGTACGATTAAAACTAGAGGAACAAAAAAAGAATTATTAAAACTTGAATATTTGAAAGGGATTGAATGGTACACATCCTGAAAGTAGTAATTAGTAGTTCAGAATTGGTTATTAAATCGATTACAGCTACTTTAAAAATAGTTTTTTTTAATTACCTGTTTTGATAGGTAATCGTTTTAATTTATTGATTGCGTCGCTAGTGTTTATTTGTGTCTGCGTAGATACCAATACGTGAACAATACCGATGCATTACTAATAAAGAGCGTTCATGATGCGTCATGATATTTGCCTACGATTAGAATAACTAATTTCTTGAAAAACCTAAGCACATTTAAAAATCATTTCAGTGATTTTATAATCCTGAAAATTATCTTTATTTTCCCTTATAGGTCCTGAAAACTTTATATCCGTTATATATCTCCAAATCCACCGTTACAAAAAGGTATTCTTGACCAAGAGACATCCATATAACAAAGGTATCCTCACGACCACTACCTATGAAGGGCAGACAGTCGTCACGGTGGCTGGCGCAGCAATTTGTGTCTTCCATGAAACTATTAGCATACCAAATATACTGTATTTAGCAACATTTCAGATTCGAGATATGAAGTATTGCAGTGGTCAAACGTTTTAAGGGCTGATTGAAAAATCTTCTGATTATGAATTGCTACAAAATATTTGAGAAATTGTAGCTAGACATAGTTTCGTGTCTGAATGGCGTGCGTACAGCTAAAGAGTGGAATTACCTGCAAGAGTCTGTGTTTTCTGATAACTACAACTTAGTGGTCTTTAAGTCAAGAGTAAATAGGTTACTTTTAGGCAAACTAGTCGCTCAACCACTACACCAACAGCGCAGTAAGTTTTCTTTACCACGTGCATCGAAGGATTGTGAAATTTGCCTATTATGGTCTTCCCGTCCGATTATAATTTAGGTGTCTTCAAAGCTAGAGTGAATAGGCTCTTAATCCTTTTAATAAACTTGTGCGCATTACCATCAACGATTGCATCACTGCTTACCCTCTGGTGGAATCGCAATCCAGCACTAGTTTATGTCCTTTAAAAAAATCTCTTTATGCGTCTATTTGTCCCGTCCTTCTAAACTAAACAACCGGTTATAATGCTGTTTTCACTTAACTATAAAAAAATTAATAGATGTAGAAAGTTTCCGTATGTAATTTGCTCTAAAAAAACTCACACACTTTCGCCTTTCTAACATTAGTGTGACAAATATACTTTCTAGTACAGAAATAACTTTTTCAATTTACAGTCATTTTTTTTCGGTATGGGAATCATCAGAATGACTTCTCCCATTCTTGGGCGAAGCGGGAGGGCGTGTCAGACTCTTACTGACTAAACCCCTACCCCGTTCCTTCGTTGCCTTCGATCTGGGGGACACGGTGACAACCTTTCGGATTTTCCGTGTTCCCCAGAGGCTTCGGCCCTACCATTGTAGGGGCCCCTACAATTTACAGACATTGTCAAACTTAGTTATCGATACTTACATAAGTAGACTGATTGCGATGCATCAAGTACCATCATCAGAGGTTTAGCAATGTCGCCTCAATGTGGCCGCGTGGGTACTGGGCAGGGGGACTTTCTAAATTATTCTACATTACATCATGGAAACGTGGTTTGTATAGTCTTCAAATAAACTAATTGTTAAATGTTGATGAGAGAACAAAGAAAAATAATCAAATAAAGCCCTTACTACTACTACGCCTCTACTACTAGACTTTTATTCGAGAAAGACACTGCACAAAGAAACAAACTTTTTTTTTAATGACTGCTTGTGTCCCGCGGTTTCACCCACGTTTTTGTTTACCGCCTCACTCCCGTGAGTCATAGCGTAGTAGCGTATATAATCTTTCTCTACTATTCAATTCTTAATTTTTTTTTCGTTCGAACCCATGATTTCTAAGATGAGTTTCTTCAAACAAACACACTCTTCAGCTTTATAATATTACTATAGATTTAATCAAAACACTTCCTCATAGCTAGAAGCTACCCCAAACATCGGTTAAACCTAAAATAACTTCGCTTCCAATATTGCTTTGACGAATTGATCAAACAAAATATTTTATATTTTATACTCCCACTCTAAAAATCGTCACAATTACAATTCAAAAAACCAAATCAATCCTACGCAGAGAGCGATCAAAAATAAATACTGAAATAAAATGGGAAAGCCGATCGTACAACATTTTAATCTGTGTTGCGTAAACTGACTATTTTTAAACACTGACGTACAAATTCTATTACAATATTGAAAAAATGGACACACACATAGATGGACACAATCATACATAGACACACCAGGAAAATACATTCATATTTTTGAAATACGCTAGCAATATGAATGGGGTTGCGTAGCGCGTAGACACGGTCTATGCTACGAAAACTGTAGACCTACGTGCTACGCCGTAGCGGGTCTACGATCTAGGCTACGAGAATGGCGCGTAGCTAGGAATTAGAAACGTGTGTAGCGTGTAGGTACGTATAAAAAAAGTTTGTTTATCATGTTATCGTTTCTGAATTACAATAAATTTAATTTGTTCACTTCAATTATTTGTCCCATTATTAAGCTATATAAAAATACGAGTATACTAGTTATAATATTGGATAAATTAGACATTATCTGCTAAATATGTATGCAGCAGAATATCAGTATTTTAAAATTTATAATAGAGCCTTTGAGAAAGAGAGAGAGAGTGACAGACAGAAAAAAAGATTAGATGGGTATCTGACCTGATCATGTCAGATTTCCTAGCTTTTGATACCATAGCAACTGTCTAAGATCTATAAATAAGAGCCAGGACCAATAGTTTACCATGCCTTTTAATTTTTAATTAGCCTTTTAATTTCGGTATGTTTAAATGGTTACCCATCAACAAACCGACCTCGGCTAGCGTTGCTAAACTTTTATTTTTAAACAATTGATAGGCTCGCGCTTGACCTTCATATCACATATGGTTTTGCCGAATCGTGCGACTTAAGTAATATTCTTTGGTTTGGCTTTGGTGGTTTTGGTTAAAAATATACCTATTATTTATAGAAAATACTAGCTTCTGCCAGCAGTTTTGCCTGGGTTAAAGTAAAAAATATATAGTCTCTATTACTCAATGAAGATGTAGTTTTATAATGGATATTTTTTTTTTAAGTGGGCCCTGTAGTTTTTGAGTTATATCAATACAATACAAAAATCAAATCGTTCCTCTTTATAATATTACTTATGATTTTATTTAAAATTAGAGCACCATTAATATCTGGATAGCTAACTTAAGACTAAGTTAACTATCCAGAAATATCAACCAAATACGGCTTTTATCCAAAGTATCAACATTTATTCTATGAACCCTAACAAAAAAATGTGCCAAAAATGTCCCAACTCCTCACTTACCCCACTCACTCGCCACCGTTCGTGCGTAACTGTGACGTAAGCACGTGTACGCTCTCGACACATGTCCTATATCGACACATGTCACACTACACACACATGGCCTCGTCTAGCCTACTGCCCGGTGACGTCGGCCTCTACACGTGTAAAAGCATGTGCTTAGGCAGTAGATTTAGAAAGGAAAACTTATATAAATTGAGGCTAATGACGGTATTGTCATTAGGTTTGGTAACGTCATTGGTTGGATTGTTTTGTTTTTGACAGAATTATTTTAGTAACTAATTTTGTCACCCGTGGTTTTGTCCACGTCTTTGGTTACTGCTTCGCTCCTTTTAGTCATCATCATCTACGTAGCCTTTTTCCGTTTCCCAACTATTTTGGGGTCGGCTTCCAGTCAAGCCAGATTTAGCTGAATACCAGTATTTTACGAGGAGCGGCTGCCTACCAGACCTCCACAACCCATTAACTGGGGTAATAAGGTACTTCATGACAAGACTGGGGTCAGATTTGGCTTCTGACTATCCGTAACGACTGCCAAAGATCTACAAATGACAGCCGGGACCAACGGCTTCACGTGCTTTATATTATATATCCTTCTTCAATAAATAAGCTATCTAATACTAAAGGAATTTTTACATTCGTATCAGGAGTTTTTGAGATTACCACGTTCAAACTAAATAAACTTTTCTGGTTTATAATATTTATCAGTAACCCAGGGGTATTTTAGTCAAGTTATCGTGGGACAAATAGTAAGTACCTTTTGTATTTTCAGGATATGATCCACTTGTGTGACAAACATTTTACTCCGTCTAGCCGTTTGAGCGTGAAATATTTGTGCCTTGGGTATTTCTCTGTGTAAAGGTTATAAGAATCTATAGTGTGAATTGATCACTTCTAGTCTAGGCAAGCATGCTCCATTGTCGGCCACATCATCGCTTACCATCAGGGTAGGTCGCTGCAAACACAATTTGACCAAATGTGGTTTTATAGACCCGTCGGATATTATGAACCACACTTTGGAGTGCCCCAAGTGTCCGGACAGCTGCACTTTTGAGGACTTAATAGGTGCCACCGATGCTGCAACTAGCGTAGCTACCTACTGGGCCCAAAGAATTTGACGAGTTTACCTTCGATTCAAAAAGAAGAAGAAGAAGGGTGAAATATTGGTCAAATGCAAGCCTATCCATAATTAAAAAAAAAACATTCTTCCTGCCTAACGTGGACACTTTTCATGACGATACAACCTTTTGCATATATTATTCTAATGTAACCCCCAAATCAAACCAAACAGAAAAAAAAACATTTATCGAAATAAACAACCTCCAAACGTTATAACCGCGGAACTTACAAACCACGCAACTAAACTGAATTCCTTTTCCATTTCCTCCGTAAACTAGTTTTCCCCCTAGGGGCGATATTCCTAAGTCATGACGTCATCGAGGGTTGGGGGATAGTGACGTCACTGTGTGATTGTCAAGGGTGGGCTAATTGATAGTAATTATTGGTATTATGTGTGTGGTTTAGGTTTGAGTTTGTTTAAAAGGTTCTTTGTGGTGTGGTTTGTCATGTTTGTCGTGTTTATTCTTTTATATAATTATACTTTTTATAATACTTTGCCTCACACTAAGAATAACTCCGGTTTCGTAGGTGTGTTCAGGAACATACAAACTCTTGTACACAAGAGACTCTCGAGATCTGAAATAACTGTCTGTGGGCCATATATATAATATAGAAATATTTGTGCCGAGCGGGAATAGAAGCCACGACACGTAGCGGCGCAACTAGTCGCTCAATCGCTGCACTAACCGTGCATTTTATTTTCAATATTTTATACTGACAGTTGAAGGCGCATTTCAGGGCCGTTGAATATAAAATAATTCGAAATAATTTTAATTTACTGCCTTTACTTCAAGTGCCAATTTTAGCAATAAGCTTATTTTAAGTTAGTAATTATAGCAAAAAAGTCCCAAAATCAGAATGGGTCATATCTTTGTCTTGTACGAGTATAATATATAATATAGTCGAATAAGGAGTTTGTTGTTCCAAAATTCGATACAACTTAAGAGAGTTACAGATTCAGATTACAGTTACAGATGTGTTCGTAGTTTTATTAGAATAGAGTCACGTATGCACTTAAATTGTATATATATACCGTTTCCTAACTTTTAAAGAAATGATTAGTTGACTCATAGAGAAGCACACATCACGGTATTTTATACAACCCTTCCCATCTGTATGGAGATTGAAGTGTGTGATGTGTGAACATCACGTTCCAACCTCATCAAAATCAAATCAAAAATGTTTCATTTTACATGGGCCTATATGGGAACTTATACAACGTCAGAAGCTAGTGCACTCTAACACGATTGAACTTGCGCTTGATAAAGTTTGAGCAGTTCAGTTCTATTCCAGCGAGAAGTATTGCCTCAGTTTTGCTAGGATTCCTAATTCTTTTGCCGCCAGGTTACTGACTAAAAAGAGATTTACTATGGATTAATTTCTTATTGTATTTTTTAAGGCTAGTTGTTTTTTTTTATGATTCATACATGACGAAAACTCCAATCAATCTTACAACATCAGCAACCACATTCATCAATAATCAACATTACAACATCTACAAAAAACAGGCAAAGCCAGCGGACAAGCCCTAGCGCGCATATCAGGGTCAAGGTAATGTTTGTGCAACTTTCGAATCCTCCCCCTCCCCGCGCGTCTGATGCGCTTCCCCGCAGAGGGAGGGGTATCCTTGCGCGTTATTTATAGTGCGTTAAGTGCGTACCCAGCGCGGAAGGGCAGAGGTCAGGCGATAGCTTAATAAGCGACGTTGGGAAATGGACTTTTAAGAGAAACGTTAAGACAGTTTTATTTATTTGTCACTTTAAAGTACAGGTTATCTGTAAATACGAGTAAGTCAGAAACGAAAAAAAAAAATACAACTGAAATACTTAATTCGTCACCAATTCTTTTGTATGTTATACTACGGCCCAACTTCGCAACTATGTTAGAAATCTTTGAAGTACTGTGTTTTCTGTACTATATTTGCATGTACAGTACATGTAAACCTTCTTCATAAATGTCTCTGGCTATTGGAAAAAACTGCATAAAAAATTGTTCAGTAGATTTTAAGTTTATCTTAGATTGCTTATTTATTAGATATTTATATAAAGGTCTGCAATCAGGGCGCTTTATAACGTGTAAGGCTGTTAGTACTTCATAAACAGTTATATTTAGATTTCTAGGGCGTAAAATTCTATCACCCTATGCGTTCCAGCGGTATGGTAACTCTTTCAAACATTTGCACTGATGTACTCTACTCTATTAATGGTTTTATTATTTTTAGTTCCAAATAGTAACAATTTAACATAAGGAAAAAGATAATCTGCATTAAACATGATCTTCTTTCTTTTAAAAATCAACCCTTGACACAATCACACTTGTACATACAACCGATATACTATATTCCTAGTTTCTATGTCCCATAGTAAAGCAATTTAATGTTTGAATCCCCGATCGGTCCTATAAGACCGCGCTGTTATGGTTTTACTATTGTGTCTCGTTTCGCGGGTATGTGATAGATTAACATAAGCAAAAAGAATATGTGCATTAAAGTAGTCCTTTTTGCTTTAAAATCATCCCTTAATACAAATCCTTACCCAAAATAAACTACATCGCAACCAAAATCTTGAGCAGATAAAACTTCTAGTCTAAGTTAAACGCGTGTGCAAGGCGATAAGGAAAAGCTGCGCGCGCGCAGCCGGCTTACTCACATACTAACACAGACAACCTTGATGTAGACGAGTTGCTTTTGTTGCAACTGTTGTATTACGACCGCGGCGCCGCGTGGGGTGGGCAGGGGAATAGGGCTTGTGGATCAGAGTTGTTCTTATAAGTATATCTATACTTGTATTTTAATATATAGTGCATTATACTAAAAGTCGTCATGCACTTCCAGTCGAAAGTGATGCGGAAGAATTTTAGTAATTTTATATAGTTTTAATTAGTTAAATGATTTCTATTTTTCTTGATAGTACTTTATTTATTAAACAATTGCATTATTTAAACAATTATATTATTATTTGGATATAATAGAAAAGACATCAGATAGCCTTTTCAATTTATTTTACTACACATGGTTTTAGTTAAATTAAACATAGTTAGAGTAAGAAAAAATGTGACCAATTGATTAAGATCACATTGTATTTTAGTCTGAAAGAGGTCTAGTAGAAAGAAAGAAAGAAGAAAGAAATCTATCTTTCTCTCATTCAAAATTAACGAAATGGATTTTGTATAAAATTCTGAAATGACCTCCATCATCATCATCTGCCTAGCCTTTTCCCAACTATATTGGGGTCGGCTTCCAGTCAAGCCGGATTTAGCTGAATACCAGTATTTTACGAGGAGCGGCTGCCTACCAGACCTCCACAACCCATTAACTGGGGTAACACGGTACTTCATGGCAAGACTAGAGTCAGATTTACTGGCTTCTGACTATGCGTAACGACTGCCAAAGATCTCCAAATGACAGCCGGGACCAACGGCTTAACGTGCTTTCCGAGGCACGGAGGAAACTCGTTATGTTAAGATGGTCACCCATCCACAGACCAACCTAGGCAAGCGTTGCTTAACCTTGAAGATCGACCTGTGCGGCTGTTATTATCTAGCCACGAGCTCCTCCGAAATGACCTCCGACAAGCAAAAAAGGTTTTAGGTACCTAAAACTATGTTTTAGATAAAATATTTCCTTTAATTTATTTAGTGTTTTAGGTCAAACGTAGACCGCTACAGTGGCCCTGGACCGTAAAAAGCAACTGGAGAATCACGAGTGGGCTTTTTAGTCAGTAAAAGTCTGACACCACCTAGAGCGAGAAAAGTTCTTTCATGATTTCCTAACATAAAAAAGGACCTACGTAGTTCTGCAAGCTTCACATTAGCATGGTGTTATAAAAGCTACGCGTAGCAGCCGGTAGTTACTCACCGAGACAGCCTTGGTGTGTACAGACTTCTTTTTTTGTTACAGCTTCGTTAATGTATGTATGTTTACCCTTGTTATAGGGGTAAGGGATCAGCTGAGATCTGGCTATGTGTTTGAGCGATATGGTTGCTTTAGCTGATCTGGTCTTTGTACTGTACGTGGAACACAAGATAGTAGGTACGTCTACAAAGTCAAACTCATTTAGTTCAAATAGACCTTTTACAGGCATTTTTGAATAGTTAAAATGTCGGTTAGACAAAAAAAGATAGTGCAGCTAAAAAACACGTTCCAGAGTGTAGATATCAATGGAGAAGAACGTGCAAGAAACTCCATGGACACATTTTAAATCATAATTATGAGTTACATATAATCTTGGTTACGTACTTCTTGTAAAAGAAGTATATTTTATTTTTGTATCCATATTAAATTATCCATTTATGACCTACAGGTGTCTCAGGGGTGGCATTTTATCTTTAAAACCATTTAAATATCTTATAAGGAAAGGTAACGTACCAAGATAAGGCGCCACTCACATTTCAAAGAGCGAACCTATTTCCTCAATCTATCTATCTCGCCAAGAAACTACAAATGCAGCAAAAAAGATAAAATAACCATTCAAGGTGCTTACACGTTGGGTACAGTTAACCGCAAGAAACCAGCACAAATTAACCTTGTATTCTATCGAAGCCTGGTACTACGCTAGGGCAGTTAAGGGTGTAAATGCTACTATTGACATGCGGTCGCCTGTACGCACTGGACGGCCTTCAGGCATGTCTTTGATTACGGAAACCTCTACGTACAGCCTTTTCTTAGATCCAAGTTATTTTTTACTTAATGTATTTTTTTAATAGGTTGTAGTAGACTTTATGTTTCAACGAAACTTGCATTTTTAAAAGCGTTTATAACTGTCGGTATTTTATAAAAACTGACAATTAAGTAATTGTTCTCTGAAATGAATGAAACTTGATAAACATAAGTAGCAAATTTTAAAAAGACAGGAGCATTTTCAGAAAAATATTAAAGTATTTTTTGGAGCATTAGAGATTTTTTACTTTCTATAGAAAAGTTTCACTGTCTTTCTGAAATCTTTTTCGAAAATATAATTCGGTTCATTCGTTTTCAAGAATGAGGACTGGATTTGGCGTTTTCATTTGTTTATTCTATGTTATTATCTTGGTTTCATTTCTTCTAATTTTCTTTTATGTCATTTTGAATTCAATGGTAAGTTTATATTCCGCTACGTACTTATAAATTGATTTTTAGACTATTTTTATTTTTACCAATATTATCTAAACATGGATTCTACAAGTTTAGCTATTGACATGTTTTTTTTTCTTTTATAGTCAGGAAATTAGAATATGTGCGAGCGGGGTTATTTGATGATTTCTCATTTAAAAAAAAAAGTTATTAGGAAATTACTTCCTATCCTGGTTTTCTGTCTTCTCCTTCAGGCATCTAAAAAAAAATTCTCATGTCACAGTGTTTGTTGTCGAACTCCTCTGAAACGGCTTGACTGATTGTTATTATTTTTTATGTTACATTTGATAGCTTAGAGAATAGGTTGTAGGCTATTTGCTGATACATATCTTGTGTTTGGCAATTGTCTCTTCAGATGGTAAGTGGATTTTTTTACCCTACTACTTTGGGTAGACCCCCATTTTTCCCTTGATATTTTTTATGCCAGAAAAATATTTGCTGGTTCAGCTAGCTATTATATAGAAGGGAAACACATACAATTATCCGTATATTCACATTACAGTTATATATTGAATAACCTTGCTATGAGTATTAATTCATTTTCATGACAATGTTTTGTAGAATAAATTAACAATATAACGGGAGCCATTATAATTGATGACGTCATCAAATAGTCACAGTATATGCTATTGTGTTATAATGAATGGTATTTCATGGCGATACACTGACTTTGGCCGAAGGTTTTTCTGCCTTCAGTGGATAATAAGTTACTAAAGTAATAATAAAACAGTTGGAAGATCTCCCACAAGGTGGAGCGACGACGATGCGAGACGTACAGGACCGGTCGTTGTGGTGACGCTTGGGGGAGGCCTATGTCCAGCTGTGGACGTCTTTCGGCTGAAATGATGATGATGATGTACCTAATAATGCTTGTAACTTTGCCCACGGTGGGTTGAGGCAATGTAAGGAAGAGTTACTTGTACTTAAGGTCTTGAAACAAACCAAAAGGGACTTTTAACTGTCAAAAACCCACCTACATTCCAACTTAAGGAACACGAAAAAGTCTAGACGAAAAAAAGGTCTGACAACAGCTGTAAAAAGAAAATAAAGAAGAAATCATTTAGGTTTTGTTCGCGTGAAAATTACCCCAAGGGAATTCACTCATTAAGTAAGTACTATTTCAGGACATGGTCTATCTGTGTGTCAAGTTTCAACCGTTTAGCCGTTTCAGCCTGATGGAGAAACAAACATACAAACAGATAAATACCAAATTTCACCTTTGTAATATTATTGTGCTATTAATTTGTGATTATTTATTTTTTATCATTCTCTTCACGCGAAATATTTCTTTCCGTACCTACCCAGATATGAATCTAGCAAAATTCTTCCTGCCTACATCGATATTTCAACCTTTAAAAGGTCGTTTTCATTAATTCGGACTAACTGTTCAGACAGTGTGAAGAATGTAACAAAGAATTTGTACCAGAGAAAGTCTTACTACGTTTGGTTTAGTAATTTTTAGGTGAGTCGTGCGTAAACTGAGAAGCAGACGGATTTTTTCCGGTTTTGAAACAATGTATATTTAGAATATACAGTGTTTTTGTTGTTAGCAAGGCCCAGAAGAAAATTTATATTACAAAAGACTTTTTTCTTTCATAAAACTCATTTTCAGTAAAATCATTACCGTCAAGAGAGGTGAATAGAGAGAAAACTTTGAAGGGGATTTTTACATTGTCTTACACTTTTTCCCAGCCCTTAAAAACGTTAAAAACATTAATTTATTCATTTAATGTTATAAAAGTCGATGTCTTGATAGATATTAATCCTAACTAATATTATAACTGTGAAAACGAGGATGTTTGTCACTTAATCACGCATAAACGGTTGAACGGATTTGGATGAAGGTATGCATAATGGCCTTCGATATAAAAAAAGAACATAGACTACCTTTTATCCCGATTTACTAATGTTTAACAAAAAAGTATGAACACGCGGATGCCATATTTACTTTATAGACATTCCATAAAAGGCCACTCTGAAACCTTTTCTTTTCTCTTTTTATAATTACACAATTTTAAAAATACTACTAACAATTAAACTCTCACATAAATATAATAAACCAATACAATAAAAGACTTGTGAACTCTAAAACGAATCAATTGTGTTCGGCAATGATAGGCATCCCGAAGACAGCCGAGCGCGTTCGGGAATCTTCGAGAACCTTCGGGAATGTTCGTGGCACGAGTTTAGCCGAAGTCGAGCGACGGAGTTATCACAATAGACTGAATAGTTTTCTTGTAATTTGCAAGCAGACATCTGATAATGGAAGGTCATGGCTAGACCTTTTCTAGGAATTGAGACGAGCTAGGTTTTTTTTAAAGTGTCGTCATTTTATTTACATATATTGACTGCATTTGTTTTGGTTGTGGAGGTCTGATAGGCAGCCGCTCCTCGTTAAATTCTGGTATTCAGCTAAATCTGGCTTGACTGGAAGCCGACCTAATACAGTTGGGAAAAGGCTAGGCAGATGATAATGATTGACTGTATTTGTTTTATTAATGCAGAATTGTTGATATTGATTTAGGCGCCAATAAGCTCTTATTAAGTTACTAACAGTGTATGGATCTTTTTGTGTCCGAAATAAAATAAATTATTTTCTATTTTATCAAAGAACTTGTGAAGAAAACATAAAAAAAACATGACCTCTCAAAAATATGATAAGCATATTTATAAAATTGAAATTATTTTATTTCTTTAATAAAGTCATCTTAACTTACTTATCTCTTTCACACATATTAATATATTCAATTTATCAATAATTCGTATGCATCAAATTACATTGGCTTAAAATGAAAAATGCACGGCATAAAATAAACCAGTACACCTTGAACATTAATAACATCGGTTTTTGCTCAAAGGAAGAGGTTAAAATAAAATGGTCTTTTCAAATGCATTTTTCGATAGGACTACACTAACAAATTGAACATTTTCAGTTTATTACAACTGTAAGTACTTCCAAATTGGTCTACAACCACTTAAGTTCACATTTAGCTGGATTCAAACACAGTGTAATATAGTTGGAAAATCGTTAACACAAAAGCAACACCCCAATTTACCTTGACCTCTTCTGTAAAACATTTTCTTATTCACATGAGATCAAAATAAACTGGCACACACATACTGTCATTGACAAAGCACTACCTGCAAAAGGAACACAACCAATGCATCTTGAGACATGTTACCTTGCAATTCGTTCTTCAATAAAGGTCAAGATACGTCGGTACCTTGGAAGTCTGTGTCATAGATGGAAAGCAGTACTTACGTTTTTTTGCCAGTACAGTTTGACACATGTTGTCTTACCTTTTATATGGTAGCTAAGGTCGTTTTAAATTGGTGGTATTCAACAAGTAGACTCTTGGTCCTCCTTTTATGAGTCTGGCTTTTGTTTCCTATATTATTTGTTAGTTTATTTTCTCTTTACTTAAAGCTAAGGTTGGCTATGCATTGCGCGACTGGAAATAATTTGTGCGACTTTTTCGTTGCATTCTTCGTGAAGTCAAATGCACTTGTATTTTTTCATTAATCGGATAATATCATAATAACTTGTAGACTTTTTATCAATAATTAATATTGATTGATACTATTAAAAAATAAATAAACAAAGAATGACTAAGGTACTACTTATTAATAAATAATCCTATTATGATAATTAATATAAATTGGTGAACTATATTAAAAATATGTACAGCCTTTTAAAAGCCAATATTACGAGTATTTCCGTCTAGACCGCGTCTTTCATAAAAGTCGTCTTGCGACTAATCGCAAGTGAATAGGCAGCCTTAAGTCCTAAAGGTTTTGTATGAAGGACATTGAATACGTTAGGATGTTCGTCCTTTATCTTTTATGTTTATAGTTAATAACTTATTTTAGAGTAGGATGTAGCGTTAAGTCAATGTTGCGGAATTATTTCAAAGCCTTATTGTGGCCCTGGTACGGAAGGAGCTCGTAGGTAGATAATAACAGCCGCACGGATCGATCTTCAAGGTTAAGCAACGCTTGCCTAGGTTGGTCTGTGGATGGGTGACCATCTTAACATAACGAGTTTCCTCCGTGCCTCGGAAAGCACGTTAAGCCGTTGGTAACGTCCCAGCTGTCATTTGTAGATCTTTGGCAGTCGTTACGGATAGTCAGAAGTCAGTAAATCTGAGTCCAGTCTTGCCATGAAGTACCGTGATACCCCAGTTAATGCATTGTGGAGGTCTGGTAGGCAGCCTCTCCTCGTAAAATACTGGTATTCATCTAAATCCGGCTTGACTAGAAGCCGACCCCAATATAGTTGGGAAATGGCTAGGTAGATGATGAGATAAATAAAAATAAAATAATATAAAAGTTGGATTAGCTACTACACAGTAGTTTGCCAAAACTGAAGATAAAAAAGTAAATATCTGGACACAAAGCAGCGAATATAAATGGTTGTTTTGAAAACAATTTGTTTTGTTCATACATCGCGCTACCAACAACAAGTTGTAAATACATAAATAGACTGTAATGAATACTTGAATTTGTCTGTTTTTGTACACTTGCGCACGGAGCAGCTCTACGGTATTTGGTGCAATTATCCATTTTTAGGTTTGTCATGATTTTTTACGGTTAAGAAAGTCTTTATTGAACACAAAACATTATATTAAAACACAGTGATACACGCGGAAATCTGTCACTGCAGCATAAGACCCTCGCCTACTGCTCGGGTGAATTCCGTCGCAACAAACTTTCTCCGCGTCTATCAAAATGTAATATTTTCATACATATTCCCTCATCATCTACAAAGGTGAGCTAATTCAACAATGAGTTTTCTCCCAGCAAACCTTTGAGCGACAGAGAGAGATCGCATTCGAGGCTAGGTAGTATGCAATATGAACCTACATAAATACACCTTATATAGAAATGTATAAATACATACAAATATTATATCAATTTAGGAAGGGAGCACTCTTTCATTTTCCTCTTCAGACAGATGTCTTGCCCTTTTCTAGATAGAAAAGAGCGAAGGGAATGTGAGAGACAGTTCCAGAGACGCAGTTACAGAAAAAAACCATCATAGCGGCTGAAAGTGTTAAGAATAAGAGAATCAAAGAATAATTCTAGAATAGAATAGAGACGCAGAAGCGTGCGCGTAGTGAATAGCATATTCTAAGTAAATATAGCTTTTTTATATGGCAAAACCTAGGACACCTTTAAATTTGTCATCAATACTATAGTGTTTATATTTATATCTATTCCTAGCAACGTTATTCCCACAACACGAATCACATCATCACTGCCTAAACCATTTGCATACCACAAACAAAACACATTAATTTTGACTTTGCAAAGTCTTTGGACGCTATCATAGACGAGTCGACATAACTAATAGACGAACGCACACACAAATACACACACATTGATACATGTGTAAGTGAATAGTTTTTAGGTAAGCCAAACAAACGAATGTCATTTGAAAATCAAGAGTTAAACGACTCGGGGTATGGCGCTCGTGCTGATACGAATTTAGACGAAGTAGCCATCACGAGTGGCCTTCTATAAGCGCAGGCGCAGTTTTATAGTATCAGCAGGATTTCAAGGCTAGAGAGTTTGTTTATGGATAGTATATTCTCTTATATGGAAAGTATATTCTTTAGGATTTTTTAGGATGTGGTCATAATTTTTTTTTGTTTAAGTATTGAATTAAATGAATATGTAGTTGATTTTTAATTAGGTTGCTAGGACTGATATTTGACTTATGAAAAATAAGAATAGCGGTGTTATATAATTGTAAAGATGCATGTTTTATTCATTAGAAGTTAGGTATTTTGAAAAATCAGTCCCTATTATGATATATGTTATGTATAAAACTAGCTAACCCCTATATTATTCTGCCATATAAATTAACAAACGAAAAAAATGGGGAGTGATGGAAGTAGGAGGGTAAATAAAGCCTACGACTTATTCTTAGATCCACCAAAAATACATAAAAAAATCATAAAAATCGGTTTTAAGCCGTTTCCATGAAATTCACTAGAATTTTATTTAAAAGATTGAATTTGAAGCTTTTTCATAGATTTTTGCTATTATTTTTCTAGATAATTATTGTTACGTTTTTGCTTAGGAAGATATTTATGTCTGGTATTGATAACTCGTTTGTAGACCGGTTGGCATCCGGAAAACGAAGAACCGGGTGCAGACACGCAATGTGGGATAGGTCTGCGTTTAACAATGGATTTTACGGAACTTTTTGCGCTTTTTTGGGCCTAACTTTTTCGCCGTTTTTGACATGATTTTGGCGGACTACTGAGGAAAGATTATTTTCTAGATAGATTATTGATAATTAGTCTTCTATCTTCTATGCATGGAGATGAAAGATACGGTTTCATACGCGTTCCATGATTGCATAAGCTTCATCGATATGCATGCGAACCTTAGAATCACCGAATTCTCCCACCATCATCATCATTTCAGTCGAAGAACGTCCACTGTTGGATATAGCCTTCCCAAAGTGTTGCCATAATTGACGGAACAAACAGAATTCTTTCATAGACGCCTTGAATAAAGTGTTGATCTAAGTTGCTTCTGGAAATGGTGGACTGGTTGGAATGATGGCCACTACGGCACTTTTATAATGATCAATCATGGACTAGAAAATCATACCCGCATAGATAAGAAAGAGAAATCACAAGGTATTCCAAAATATCAATAAAATAGCTTTTGCGGCCAGCCTTGTCCGTGTAAAAATAGAAAATATGTAGCCCATATCATAGATAAAAGATTGAATATTTTTTTAAATAGAATTTTCTATTCTGTCACAATTGAAAATTACATCAAGGTTTTAATAATAAATATAAAATTAAGTCTCTGATTTGCCTCGTGGCTGCGATGACGTTCAAAATGACTTTATTGACTTATTTGGTCATTCACCCAGTTGTAATGATTATTTGTGTTTTGTAAAGAAAATTATGTTATTTTCATTATTGCGACTGCCGTATCCAGACTTTTTATTTTCTAGGGAATTGTCAATAGTTTAATCAAAAGTTTTAATACGAATTGTATGCAATTTTAAGTTAAGTTCTACGTTTTATGAGACTTCTTTAAACCTAACTGCATTCCACATTTGTCTTGTATTTTTCATCGCTTTTAATGATTATTTTCTAATATTTAATTCTTGTTTTGAATACTAAAATATAGTAACTTATTATGTGATAATTAATGGGTTTTATATATTCTTAATTTACTCGGGAATTTTATTTTAGTTATCGACTAATGTTCGAATTCGTAACAATCTTTTTTGTCCCCACTAACAAAAAAGATTCTTACTAAATTACATTTTTATTTATCATATTTTCGTCAGAATTAAGTACATAAACATTTAACTAAATAACAAATCCAAATAAAACCCTCTCTTCATCAAAATCAACCTTATTACCTAAAGCTCTCCTGTAAGTAAGACTCGCCAGAAAAATGTCAAAATAAATACCTTCTTTATTTAAACAATTGTAAATATTATTTTAATAATATTCCTACTAATATACCCATACATTTAATTCAGTTATTCTGTTATTTCTACAAAAAAGGACTCAAAGTTAGAACGTCGGAACAAAAACACTTCATCATTATCAAGCCGCTTCAAATAGGCCTAACTTGCATTCAATGGCAGGAAATGCACTCAAAAAGTATCGTCGTATGAACAAAGTAACACCTCAAAATACTATCAATCCAGATTAAAGCCCAGTTTAAAAAAAAATAAAGACTTGGTAGTTCGAAATTCAAAATTTGAACATAAAGCAACATGGCGGGCCCGCGCCCGCGCACTTCGTAGGCTTCAAAAAAAGAACACAGAATCAAGATGGCCGACTTTCTCGGCAGTGCCTAGTACTGCTGACGTCACGCCACGACGTGTCCTTGTCACTTTGTCTAGGGAGCATTCCCGATTTATTTGAAAAATATATGTTTTACAAAGTTTTAAAGTGTTTTTGTAAACTGAAAGGTGGCTGTTTTGTGACCCGTGCCGTCGTACACGATGCTGATTATTCCTTTGTGTCTTTTTAATCACATAATAGTTTTTAAAAATAGATAAATCGCTGAAAACTTTTTGCAAGAACGGACCTTCATGCAACACGAAAGGAAAAATCAAAACGAAAGGTAAAAAAAATACATAAAATCTAAAATTAAAAACAAGAAAAAATAAAAAGTACTTACCAAAAAATAAAAACGGGAAACACAAAAGTCCAATAAACGAAAAATATAATATCTAAATTGCGGTAAAAATAAAACACAACACGACACTTTAGGCACTAGAGTCTTCTCCAAAACGGTGAAAAATCTTGGTTTTTATTTTTAAAATATTAAGTCATAATCGGTGACGTCTGTAAAATAAAATACGAATGAACACTGCGCCCTATTACCGCGAATTTTTAGTTCAAAACGCTCGCTAAATTAACTAAAATAAAATCTATTTATCTATCAAAAACGAACTATCAAATTCAAATAAGATTCCAAGTGGAGCGAAGGAACGCGTTTCGGGTTCTTTATTCAAAAAATCGCGACGTACTGGCGCGCTATAAAGTTGCAGGAAGAACGCCTTTTCCTAGTGATGTAGACACAAAAATTCTTTTCAAAAAATCGCCAACGAGCGTTTTGAGCCAAAAAATCTAACCTAACCTAACCCAGGCGGGCGGGCGACTGGCGGGCGCGTAGGGGCCGCATTGCCAAATATTTTTTTTTGCATCTCGGCCGAATTATGCACTTGTATGCGACTTACGTCGTCCCTTCATTGTAGTGGTGCGACATGTACCGATTGGGCATTTTTATGTGGTGTCAGTGTGTGCGCCACGCACACAGACGCAACCGACGAAATTTTTGTCTGTGCGCGTTTTGAGCCCTTCGACTTGGACGTTTATTTAAAAAATTCGGAGTGTTATGTAAACACGGGATTTTTTTTAGACACTAAAATACTTAGGTGTTGCCCGAAGGGGTCGACGGCCGAGTTTTTCGGGAACTCTGACTAATTTCGCTAAAAGGATCTCTTTCGTACACAGTCGGTAGCTGAGCCTGTCGCCGAGCACCCAAGTTCGGTTCACGAACGCCGCTCGTGTTTCATCGTTACGGCGCGAAACAATTTTGAACTTGGAACGTTTGTTTTAAAAGTCCTTCATTACGAGTAATTTAGTCGATGTTATTTTTTTTACTAAACACGCGTGATTGGTCACAAACCATCCGACCGTTTAAAAAAAACTGCATTCTAAATTTGAATTCACCAATCACAAAACAATTCTTACATTCCAAAGCTCTACACCAAAAAACATTTTTTTTAAATTTTTCTCCCATAATTTCTTCACTAAATAACCACTTATTTACACTTCATAATAAACCAAGGTACGAAATTCCCGTGTCCACCTAGGCAAACACTAAATTGGACTAAATGGTAGGCGATTAGCATCGACTAGACAAGGCGGTCGTCTAAAAATAACCAATAAAACGAATGCACCTAACTATTTTTTATGAGTTTCATATATTTCTAAGAAACTGATTCATAATATTATTATTGTTGTAAAGGATAAACGTTTTTGTTGCATTATTTTTGTGCAATATCTTTACGACATGTAGTTTTGGGAGGTGACCAGATTTACAGATGTAATGTTAATATTTTGTTCACGGTTTTTTCTTCAAAGAAAGACTACGTAAAAGGTTACTTCTAGATGAAGTTAAGAACAAAGTGCGATATTATTGCTGATATTAAATGATTAACCATTACTTCATCTCGTCTTAAAATTCATTTGTCTACAAGATTCATCAAGGTGTTTACGCATAAGATGAGCCCTTGTTTAGTTCTTAACCCGTTTTAATACTGTCAAACCTGCCAAAAATAACTTTAAACAATACAAAAAACAACAAGTTCTGAAGGCTCAGAACTTCACTAAACTTGAACATATATACTTTCACTTAAAATGCAGTCTAAAATTTTCTATTGTATGACTATTTTGTAATCGTAAAAATCCTCAAAATACACAGACCTACCAACCCATCTTAAAAACTCAGATTTACCACTCTTCACCACCATTACTTATCCCTTACGTGCGTGCTGGTGGACAAAAGCAATCGGTAGCTTGCCGTCCAATCAACGGGGCATAGTGTTCCACGCGCGTTTAAAGAGATGTCAGCAAAATTTTACGGGCCCAGCAGGGCCTATTCCCACCACGGGCCACGGGGAATTACTGCAAAGGAAACCTGTGGTCTTGAAAAGCAAAAGGTAACTGAAAGACAAAGATGTAATTTTAGTCAGTAAAAGTCTGTCATACCCTCTCGCTTCACCCTACAGTGAGCGAAGTCATTGAATGATTTCAGACCCCACAAAAAATCTCCAATTCTCACAGAAAACTAAAAACATAGACTCAAAAAATCCCTAAAACTCATAACCTCGAACTAACTCCTATACTTAAAATACCCTAAACCATAGTGTATAAAGGGTATTGAAGCAAAAAAGGCCAATAAAGGTTGCCAAGCGTCGCAGGTGCTTCAAAAATAGTTAAAAACCCTTTGAAACTAGTCAGTGGCCCGACAGCGGTAGAAACTATATTTAGAGCTTGTTTGTGACATTATTATTAGTGATTTGGGGTATGGATAGAGGGTAAAATCGATTTTGTGAGATACTAGATTTGGGAGTTATGGTGCAGTCTATGAATGATAGAGCCTTCTGTAGTTGTAGGCCTGGCTTATCACCGATAGTCTTAAGAAAAACTTTATGGGACAAAGTTATAACAAAGAACTTGAATACCACCCTTTACCGCAGACGCCACGGGCGTCAGGTGTCACTGAATAATCTTTGGCCACCCTAGGTGTGGGCTTACAGACAGCGAGCAATAGGTAGCACGATATCTAGACGTCTACGATATTTAGTGCCACCGGCTAGGGATTTTTCATAGGACTTACCGTAACCATTCAAAAAAGGGCAAATGAAGGAACACTGAAGGTTTTAATCAGTAAAACTCTAACAATCCCTTCCACTCTACCCGAAGCAAGAGAATTCATTTAATAATTCCCCCGTAAAAAACGGGAGTATAGACTTAATTTCAAAATGACAGTAAGTGTATTTGAAACCCTTAAGGGAAATACTTTTTTAAAAAGCCTCGAAAAAGGGTGTTAAGGCTGTTAAAATTTCCAGTCACGGCAGCCACATTTAGCAGCCTGGCGTTCGATCAAGCTGTTTAGAAAGATTTAGGTGACAAACATACGTACAAAAGAATTATATATGAAGATATGATTTCATATTTAATTCTGGCCGACAAATAGCTTTATGTTCTCCTATCCAAAAAACCAGATGACTAAAAACACTACCAATGAAGGAAAAATAAACAAAAAACTAAGCTACGAGTATCATCCCACAACATAAAATAGCGTAATCACAAAACTGCATAATAACATAAAATAAATAATAAAGCGTGCATTTCCTGCAGTATCGAGTGATAAACGTACGAGCGCTGTTCTGTGCGCCGACGCATTAGACCGATAGGCCGGGTTGCCGGCCTGACGCCCTTGTTAGACGAAGGACGAATCGGCTAATGCTGATAGGACGCAGAGTATGGCGCAGACGTGGCAGTGTAGGATGGCGGGGGTTTTAGGTTCTCCATTTTTTATTGTACACCAAAATATAACAGAGAACTGACAACGATTTCTACCTTACTTTAACTATTAACCTATCACATACCCGAAAAACGAGACACAATAGTAAAACAATAACAGCGCGGTTTCATAGGACCGGTCGGGGATTCATGAATTAAGTTATTCAACATTATTATTTCATGTAAAAGACTTCTACTTTTTGTCTTATACGCACTTCGCTGAAACATACCCACTTCACTTATTTTTTTTACGTGAAAATAACACAAGACAGGCAGCTATGCAATTCCTCGTAAATCTTCCATGGAACACTATTTCATAAAACTTTTCATCATACTATATCACTCATAGATTTTCTCAAGAATTTAGGTTGTATAATAACTGATGTAAAACTGGGCAGTTCACATCAACCGCACAAAGATCGCTGGGTAAGTATTGCCTCATAGTGGGGTCCTGCAGATTGAGGGAAACTGCCGTTTAAGTCCAGAGAGTGAGGTGTGATTTAAGACGTAAATCACAAGGACTGCTACAAGACGGTGCACTTTTTTACGTCCTGTCACCCATCACACTATCACTAACTCCCTTTTCTTTCATATCACTCCACACACAATCCATCTATCTTTTCTTTTACCTCCCTCTCTCACCATCCATCTACATGCTTACTCATAACTCTTTTAGTAACATGCATTTCACCCCTCGTCTTTACATGACCATACTAAGACAAACAAATTCCTAATGACGACTTTAACTGACTAAACCCACGTTCTAGTCAGTTCATCATCTGCCTAGCCTTTTCCCAACTATATTGGGGTCGGCTTCCAGTCAAGCCGGATTTAGCTGAATACCAGTATTTTATGAGGAGCGGCTGCCTACCAGACCTCCACAACCCATTAACTGGGGTAACACGGTACTTCACCTTTCACCCATCCACAGACCCACCTAGGCAAGCGTTGCTTAACCTTGAAGATCGACCCGTGCGGCTGTTATTATTTAGCCACGTTCTAGTCAGTTAAAGTCTAAAAATCCTTTCTAGTCCACCCAGTGCGGGAGGCAAATTACAAAACAAGACATCAAAAATCAAAACTGTCGCTTCTGCAACAATTTCCAAATAATAAATAACGTCACACACGTATGCTTGTCCGCGTGCACGCACACAAGCTCACACCTGCGCCCGCGCCACTCGTAGACGCCCTTTGTTTTGGAGCCCACGGCCCGAGGATTAATGTTTTTTGTGAACATAAAATGCTAATTTTTCGTCTGAGACTTATTTTTCAAATAGGTACTTGAGGAGTTGTGTATGTTTCTAAAAGGATTGGTTTGTCAAGTGTCCTTCAGTTTTGAATGTTGGAGATGACGAATTACTGCTGATCATCATCATCATCTTCTTGCCTTTTTTGAGATGAGAAATCATGTAACGACTTCTCCCACTTTAGGGCGGAGCGGAAGATTGTGAGACTTTTACTAACTAAAACTACCTAACTACATATGTTCATTTCTTTACACCCCAAGACCACGGATAATTCTTTCAGAAGTCGAGCCATGGCCCCTGCAAGCTTCTGCCCTCCTGCTCCTGCGGTTTTGCTGACATCTCTTTGAGGTGCGCTGGAGGTAGTGCCTATACCTTGTCTAAGGTAAAAACCAACCCTTGGGTCATACGAAGAGTCAATGCCAGTTAGTTTAACAATGATAGTTTTCACAGTTATATCAAAATTAGCATTTATGCGCCATTTCGAAGTTGGTTTGTTTATTTTGGATGAGTCATGAAGACAGAACGGCATCAGTATCACATAAAACTTTCCGTCTTCTGCTATTTGTTTACTGTTCTTCATGTTAACGATAATGTAATATCATGCTTACACTCCCTAAAGGGGGTTTACAGAAGGGTTAGCGCACACAATTAGCTGTGCGATTAAATATTCATGTTATGTCATCATCATCACCTCTGAAAAGGCTTAGTCACAACGAACGGTCTTGTGCGTCTTGCATCCATCAGACCCTCACCAGATCATACCTACCTTGTGGAAGGCCTCCCAACGCCACTCCAGGAACCTTTCGGCCCCATCAAACATTTGTTCTGTGAGCAATGGGCCCTGCCCACTGCCACTTCAGGCTAGTGATTCTTCGGACTATGTCGACAATCTTGGTTCTCCAACGGTTATAATATGGCGCGAACTTATAATTTTTTTCAGGATTAAAAAATAAATAAATAATAAACTTTTCTCTTTGACTGACCGACATTTTGAAAATGCAAAAGTGCCTGTAAATGGTCTATTTGAAATAAACGTGTTTTTATTTCTTGGCAAGATCAGTTTGTTTTTCTATAAAAACAAAAATACTTCATTAAACAGCCAAAATATCTTATTATACAAATCATTATTTTTGTAACTACTAAATACATACAGACGACCTACTCAGTTTTTTCTAGTCCAATATAATCTGACCTCTCATTGGACCAGAAACCTAAACAATGCGAGGTCAACTTATACTAGCACAACTACGAACGTGCAGTTTACTGTACCAAAACAAACATCTCATTGCCAAGCTGCATCCAATTCATTGAACTCTACATTCGCGTGACTCTACACGTGACTAGTAGCTGTTTACTCAAATCCGCAGTTTGTTTTCCAAAACACTTATTACCCACATTTTTAAGAAAAATAATACTAGCGTGCGTAAGCAAACGTAGAGCTGTAACAATGAAAATGTAGAGTCTTCTTTTTTTACATAAACAAAAATAGTTAATGTGTTTAGTGTTTACAAATCCGATGTAGAGCTATTTTAATCAAAAACAGAAGCTTTTTTTGAAAGAAGAGACGCATTTTTTTCATGTAGAGGAAGACAATTTTTATCCTGTAAAAATAGACGGAATGTTTTTGCTCTTACAACTTTTTGCGTTAAAAATAAACTACAAAAGAAAACAGGAAAATTGTACCAGACGGCCATAACCTACACCAATATTCCTAACGGCAATCTAATATCTAGAACGTAACCTTGACTCTACCGGTCAACGACTCTACCATTCTAAAATATAGAGTCACGCGAATTTCAAATATTTCTGTTGTAGCTTTTGCCAGCGGCTTAGTCTGCGTGAATTTCTGAAATAATCTACTGCCGGGGTTGTGGTTTGACTGTGGTGCTAGTTTCATCGTAATCTGTTCAGCCGTTGAGACATAATTGATTAACAAATATAGATTATAGTACACACTTACCTATTTATATTATGAGTAGGAAGTAGGAGTGGAAGAATCTAGTAAAGGATTTTTAAGGATTTTAGTCATATTTGTTTGTCAAGAAATTGTTATTTGATTTGGCTATCGCAAGTGCATCCGGTGAGACAGGAAGCAGTGAAAAACTTCCACCAAAAAGGTTTAAGGTTCATAAGGCAATTCATAATTCGTACATCGAAGGACTGGAACACTTTGCCTGCTGCGGTCTTCCCGTCTGATTATAATTTGGGTGTCTTCAAGGCTAGAATGAATAGCCTTCTTTATTTACTAGCACACCTCACCATCAACGATTGCATCACTGCTTACCATCAGGTGGGATCACAATCAAGAACTAGTTTAAATGATGTAAAAAAACTGCTCTACCAAAATGTCATTTGGTCGTGAATCTCTTACAAATGGCCGTTTATATAGAGACGCGACCTACACCAATGTCTCTACTAGACAAGAATACTAGTATAACCTTGATCGGTCACTGACTCTACATAGAGCTACGTAGAGTCTACGATAGAGCATGACCTATGACAACGTTTGTCGCTTGAATCTAAAAGTAGGTATGACTCTACCGGCTGTTGACTTTGGTAATTTTTGAATTAATTGTGGCTTTGTTTACTTTATTTTAAATTTAGGTAAATTTTAAAAGATATTTTAAGTTTTGGCAACCGTTCTTTAGTTAGGTAACATTTAATTTCTATTATTTATTTTAAAAGCGATATAAAAACATATGTCAGTGATATTTATCAACTATTATGTCCTACAATATTCCTAGAACAACATACAAAAAAGTGACTCTACCAAAATAAAATGTAGAGTCGCTAAATGTAGAGTCAGTCTTAAACTATTGAGATTTATATCATCATTTGACCTACACTAACATCGTCTCTATCGAGCAACCTTGATTCGCGGTCGGCGACTCTACCGACGCGTGACGTCACCGCACTAGGCACACGTAGAGTTATGTGTTCGCAGAATTTTGTGTGGGTATGTGTAGTTTGTGTTGTGGTAGGACTCTATGTATAATTCTGAGAAGTAATAGTGAATCTATTACTATTTTTATTTTCTTCGTAAATAGTTTTCAAAGTATTTTTTTATACATCTGAAGTATTCTTCTAGGCGTGTCGATGGCAAAACTACAAAACAGTACTCGGCCATGGCAATGCCGTCCATTGATGCTGTCCTTAGGTCCTGACGCAAACCTGTAACAGGGCCCGTGATGATCTCAAGTCTAAAGACTCCATCCAAAAACTACTGTCGATTTATTTAATGATCCATAACTAATATAAAAACATATAAATGTTACGAATTGAGTGACACTATTTTTAATAGACTTGATCACTATCTCACCTGATGGTAAATGATGATGTGGCCGATGAGCCCTTTTCAGTAGTTTTGCGGGACATTGCGATCTATACCGCTTACTTCTAAAGTTTGTTCCAAATAATATAGGAATAATACAAGTTACTTCAATATAATAGCCCTCTGTAAGTCTGTAACTCCTAAATAAAATCGACAGGCGACAGGTGTCAAGCGACAGTCCAACGGTTTTGTAATCTTCCTGCACTCTTTGTCTATTTTTTAAAACAGTAATCATCATCATCATTTCAGTCGATAGACGATCACTGCTGGAAATAGGCCTCCCCCAAGTGTTGTCACAACGACCGGCGCTGTGGGTCTCGCAGGCATCGGATTGTGTTTTAATCCAAGTATATTTTTTTGAAAAATAGACACACTATTTCAATAAACATTAGAAACTCTAGCCTACTAAAGTAACCTACTTTGTTAAAATAAAATCTAGGAAAAGTTACGAATGGCGCAGCTTGCTAGGGTAGAAACCTGCTAAATTTTTTGATAGATTCATCGTGAAACTAAAACACAACGGGCAACTGAAAGTACCCTGGTGAGTTTTAGTCAGCAAAAGTGACGGCACTCCTCATGCATTTAAATTGATGACCGCAGACTACCCTCCTTTTTAGTTTAAGTTCATACGATCCATCCTAAAGTTTCGCAGTTAGCGATAAGACTGTCATTGCATCTATCTGTAAAATTATGTTACTATTCTGATATACAATAATATATATATATAATGTGGTCGCTGTGACGACGCTTGGGGGAGTCCTATGTCCAGCAGTGGACGTCTTTCGGCTGAGATGATTTTGATGATTCAATTTCCCCCCAAAAAGGAAAATTCCGATTAATACCAACCAAACCGTACAATAAAAAAAGAAATCGTCCATTTTAAATAATATTACTGGCTAAACAAATTGCAACTAGCACCGACGCCATAATGATCATAACACAAACAAACGCACACAAATGTTGTGTCATTGTTCTAATCTACTGTTGACCTTGGGTCTCGTGTGGACAATGACTCTATTTGACCTTGAGTTAACTATGGGATTCAGAGGCCATGACTTTTGGAGGAGCCTATATCTAGAATGGAATAATAATATAGATCTAAAGTTATAGGGCTTGTAGGGTCTTGAAGTTCTTTTTTTGATGTGGGGTATCATTAAATGTCTTCTCGCGCTCTCGGATGAAGCGGGTAGGTAGAGTTATACTGATGAAAACCACACCTATATCCCTTTAGCTGCCCTTTGCGTTCTAGGACAAGGAGTGTCCTTTTCAGAAGTTTTCCCATGGTAATATGTAGTAAGTGTAGACCCTGCTTCCTGTTTTAGATGGCACGATTGTCGCAGTAGTTGAACAACTGACTCCTATTACGGGTCTGGGTACGCGAGTTTATATATTTCTAAACGCACCCACGATATAAGAGTAATTTCTAATGTGGAGCAATTTTATATACAAAAAAAAGTCTTTTTTATAGTTGGGAAAACATCAAATGATGTCCTCCGCTCTTGAGCGGAGTGGGAGAGTGTATCAAACTTTTACTGAAATAAAATAGACTGCCCAAAACTATCACAGAGTACAGTTTTATCCACAGTTCCTAACAAAACTGCTATTATCCAAGTGACCTTGAACCCCGACCCTGACTGGCTGACCTTGGGCTGGTCATTCACGCCACTCCTACGCCTCTACGCCAGCTATTGTCAGGTCTACGTCGACCAATTTGTGCCAGTGTTCCGTTATGTCGCGTCTAACACACAATTGAACGCCCCTGACATCTGTGATGCGTAGATTTATGTTTGTATGGAACGTAGGTCAGCTGAGATTGAGACTGTTTATATAGTAGTTGAATGAGGGTAGGTAGAGATTTAGCTAGTTTAAATATTGTGGTACTATTGTCCATCTAATGAAAGCGGGACCTGATAAAAAGAGGTTAAATCCAAAAAAATTGTATGTGGTATTACTAACTAGTAGGAGAATCATGTCTTGACACTTCACAATTTTTTTTATTTCCTATAATTGCAGCTGAATAATGTTGCCAAATATTTTTTTTTAATTTTTCATTAGACGCACTCTATATTTAAAAAAAATATATGTAACACCTACAATAAATAAACTGGAGGAAAGGCTTTATTGTAGTTTTTTTTTTGTTTAAAAAATCATCCACCAAAGATTTATTTTTCCTCTATTTATCTAGCACTCCTGCTTACCTCACCGTACGGGCCTAGCAGGACCATGGGGGCCAAGCAGGGTCGAAGCCTACTGGGGCCATGGGTTGTGCGAAAGAGAACCCCAGGGCCCTGAAACGAAGGCAAAGAAGGAACAGGAGTGGGTTTTAGTCAGTAAAATTCTGACACGCCTTCCCACTTCGCCCAGAGCGGGAGAAGTAATTTTAATGATTTCCCACCTAAAACACCCCCTGCTTACCCCAACCGAACTACAAAATACAACAAAAACAGTGCACACACAGTAAAAACTATTGCGGTACAAATCAGACGAGCATTCACTAAGGCATTGCCCGCCTCAAGGATACCCATTATTTATGTAAAATTAGTCAGCTCAAACAACTGGCGACTTTATCACACTTTACGTGGTACCTACGTTACTTTTATTATTATTATGTATAAAAAACTTGAAAAAAAACTGACTAAGTTGTGTGTTTTTTTTTATTTAGTTGATAAGCTCGCGCTTGACCACTATCTCACCATGTCACTATGTTGGTAAGCGATGATGTGGCCGGCGATGGAGCACGCTTGCCTAGAAGTAACCTATTCAGTCTTCACTTAAAGTCCCCTATACTCTATTTACTATAAGATTAGAAAACAAAAGAAACTTGTGTTACTGTCCGTTCAACCGATTTTGACTTCCATTCCGTAGACATAAGGATGTCATTAACAGCAAAAAAAGTGGTTACAATACCAACTTTTTCTGCAGTCATCATTTGTCATGACATCAATGCAATATAAGTCAAAATCGGTTGAACAGATGGTAAAACATGTTTCTTTAAATTTCTAATCTTACAGTAAATGGAGTATAGTACAATCTATACTTATCAGGAAATTACAATCTATAGTTATCAGGAAATCAAGAAACTTAGACTCTAGCAGGAAATTTCATAAAAAATTGAAATTCCATTTTTTCCTTAGCTGTACTTACGTGTAATGATTCCTAGAAAATATCACTATTGATACGTGCAATCACTCCGTGGAAAATACTGTTAATCCAGCAGTATTTGCCTAGAGTCGAACAAATGAATTCCATTCATTAATTTGTTTTTTAATCCTAAAGACTAAAGGACAGCTGTTATTATGTATCGTCATCATTCAGTTGTATTTTTTTTCATATCACTCTTCACACAATCCATACATTATTTTTTTGGCTTCACCCGCCTTCTGAAATGGAAAGGGTGAAATTAGATAATACATGATAATTCTCATTAGTTAATACTGTTAACACATTATTGTATTTCTTCTTTCTTTTACAATACATTTTTCATCAACACTACACTCAAAACGGTGAAGGAAACTGGCATTTTCTAGGACCGAACACTTGACGTGTGACATTCCTCTATCCGCACTGGGCTCTTGTGGTGGATTACAGCCCGTTCCCTCTCCTAGAGAGAAGGCCTGAGTCCCAGCAGTAGGAAAATTCACAAATCAAATCTAGACGTGTGACATCCATTAATCCGCACTAGTCCCATGTGGGGATTACTGCTCATTTCCTCTCCTATAGAGGAATGAGTCCCAACAGTGGGAACATTGTAAAGCTAATCATGCAATGTTTATTTTATGACACCAAGCCTGCTTGCTGAATCACAACATGTCAACAACCGAGTTGATGAAGGTCGCACCGATAGGTCGCTAGATCACTCACATTAGATGATTTATCACTCACGTGCCATCGCCATCATGTTTTAGTAAACACGCGTCAGTTATTTTAACTATGAGGGAGTTCTTAGTACCGGCTTGGAGTCTACGTATGTGAGAGGTATGTTTTAGGATTCCGTACCTGAAAAGAAAAAATAAGTAAACCCTTATAGGAACACTATATCGGAACCCTTATAGGCTCCTACTCTCATTTTATTGGCCTTCTGTTTATCTGTGAAGACCCTTTATCTCGGGAACGCGTGGAGGTATCGAGTCGAAATTAAAACCATATACTCAGGACTGCGGTTCTTTAAAGCTGTGACAAAATCAAACACCTAAATTAGTAAAATAAACAGATACGACCATTTATGTCGCAAAAAAACAGCATATTCGACACTCCCAAGGGAATCAAAATTCATAAGCTACTTCCTGTTGACCTAGAATCCTAAAATTTGACATAAAGCAAGATCTCATTTCGTACAGTTCGTTGACTCGAGTTCAAAACGTTAAGATTGAGGTATTTTTCATGTCCCTATGCTAATTTGTCATCCAGGTGGTCCGTAGTCTTCGGATGGTGAGAAATGGAAAGTTCGCCGTCCGGTCGTTTAGTAAGGACCAAGACTGAATCGATGGCGAGCTTTATTCCACGTGCGTGCGGCATTTCAGCCAAATTAACGATACCAGTTTAAGGTAACGCCAACCAGGGCTTGGATAATTTAAGAAGTCACCACAGCCCTCGACAATGGGAAACTGAAAGAATACTGTGGGTTTTACTCAGTAAAACTCAGAAACTCCTTCCAGCTCCTATCATGCAAAATAGGAGAAGTTATTTGATAATATCCCACGTAAACACAGATAGTTAGGATTAACCTTATCCTACTTAGCTGTTTATAAACTTCTTCTTATTCTTGCCCTTATCCCATACCATTTGGGGTGGCGCAACATGTTTTTGTCTTCCATTCTGTCCTGTCACCCGTCATGCTATCATCAGCGGTTTACAAACTAAATCCAATAAATTCATCTCTCAAAACTCAATATCTAATAGCGGTTTACACATCAGGACAAAATAACTGACGCAAGTCAGCCACTAAGTCATAACACAGTAGTTATTAGTTGAATGTCAACAACCTAGACGCCAAGGTTACGCGATTAGGTCGCATAGGCCGGCCGGACGTTGTCGCAGGTCGGGCTAGACTGACTCATTAATGTGCTCGCATGTGTAATGTGTAGTGTTCTAGTGTGTTTTAGTACCTATTGTTTTGTATTGGGTGATCAATTCGAACGGATACCTACTTGTATGATAAGTATTGTTTAGTGGTAAAGTCTCATCATTAGTTTCTGTTAGCGGCTTTTCTGTTGTTTAGTAAATCATCAGGAAACTCTCATGCTCTAGGTTCAGAAAGAACAGTGTCATGTCAAACTTTTACCAACTAAAAAAGAAGTGTTGAAGAGGCGGTTTAACTCTTTCAAAGAAATCCGTAAACTAGAATAAAAAAGCATCTTATGTTCTTCTCTAAGACTTCACTCTATTTTCATACAGAAAATTATGAAAATAGGTTCCGCGTTTCTAGCGTAAAAACAAAACAAACAAACAGAGAGAGTTACTTTAGCATTTAAGATATTAAAACAGTATGGAAAAGCTAACGTAAAGGTGTTGGAGAAATGCCACGAAAGCCCGATCAAACGCCAGATTAAGCGTCACAACTGGATCCACACACACTCTTTGGAGGGATCTCGATGACAATATAGCCTAGACAGGCGTAGGATTGGAATCTTCAAAGGAAAGGAAACGTGGCCCTTGGCAACCCTGGTGACGTAACGTGTTGGCAGAAGCGATGGCCATCGGACTGACATGGAGCGAAATGAAGTCTGAAAGTCAAGAACAGTCGTGATCGGTGACTACTGTGGAAGCCCTCTGCCCCATCTAAGGGTCAAGGATCTAAAGTCAAGTCACCTAAGTTACCAATAAGCAATTTTTTTCCTAGAAAAAAAGGAATGTTTCTTCAAAAGTTTTTCCAAGACGAGTTGTTACATTTTTCCTCATTTTTACGAGTAGTACCAGTTTTCTCGGTATTTCTTTTTCAAAGGCTTAGTTGAAGGTCGAACCACGGTTGCTAGTACGTAATTGAATTATTTTGTATTTTTTTTTTCCACAAGTAGAGATCAAACTACGATTATTACTAAATGGAATTATTATAGGTCAATTCAACCTATTTATATTTCACATTATTTTAGATTCTCGTGGCTCTATTGAATTCCCTCTCTTTAAATTGAATTTTATAGAAGTCAACCAGAAAAATTATGCTAATTGTACATTCCAAAGCGTAAATCTTTATGGAGAAGAATGTGCAAGGAATACTACTCATCATCTACCTAGCCTTTTCCCAACTATATTGGGGTAGGCTTCCAGTCAAGTCGGATTTAACTGAATACCAGTATTTTACGAGGAGCGGCTGCCTAACAGACCTCTACAACCCATTAACTGGGGTAACACGGTAATTCATGGCAAGACTGGAGTCAGATTTACTGGCTTCTAACTATCCGTAACGACTACCAAAGATCTACAAATGACAGCCGGGACCTACAGCTTAACGTGCTTTCCGAGGCACGGAGGAAACCCATCCACAGACGAACCTTGGCAAGCGTTGCTTACCTTAAAGATTGACCCGTGCGGCTGTTATTATCTAGCCAAGAGCTCCTCCAAGGAATATTACTAATATTTCAGTTAAATATTTCTTGTCACCTCTATAATAGAGAACCATGTAAATAAATTAAAAAAAGCGACAATTGCAAACAACATCTATTTCGTCACACACTGTATATTCGATCAACCGCCGACCATATTATTAGTAAGCTTACGTTTAGTGTGAATGAATTCTAGCTGCCAAGGACTATTCGTCGGGCATTGCGCAGGTCATAGTACCTAACTACTGACTCATTGGAATAGATGTGATACTCTGCTCACTTACAGCTGTGTGCGTTGATCTGAGAGAGTGTGAGTAGGCACGTAGCGGCAGATTTTTGGCGCGGACTAAAATGCTGTCGGAATTTTTATTACAAATCTTTTGGTTGCGTAGGTTTTTTTGTAATGATATTATGAATTGATTAAAATGACGTATTCTTTTTTAATGGTAACTGTTTTGTATTTTAAATATATGCATATTTTACAACCTGAAACAAAAGAAATATAGAGCTAGTAGTAATGTGTAGTACTGTAGGTACGTCGCAGGTTTGATTCCCGCACGGAACAAATATTTGTATGTCCTGCAGATAATTGTTCTGGGTTTGAGAGCCTTATGTAGAGTGTAGGGTTTAGATGTTTATCAACGCAACTACGATACAGGAATAGATGGTAGTATGAGGCAACGGCTTATTAAAACAAAAACTAATTTATAGTTTATAAACATTTAAAATAAAAAACACTGCTGAAAAAAATCCCAAAGTTGATAATTAATTATGTGATGGACAGAAAGTGCGGGAAACTGAAATAATAACTCCAGAAAAGTTTTAAACACGTGAAACATACATTATTACAGGTACTGCCTTCCCTCACCTAAAAGCCAGCAGGCAATAAGGTGACCTGTTGAGGGTCGCGAGAAGATAATGGATGCGAGACACACAGGACCGGTCATTATGGGGACACTTAGAGGAGACCTATGTTCTCCACTGGACATAATATTTGGTCCGAAATTATGACGATAATGAAGGACTGACGAGGAATTTGCTATTTCAGGATACCCTGACTACTGAGACTTCAGGACACGAGTAGAACGTAATATGGTCTACTCGTGTCCTGATGATGATTAGGCGATAACAAGGTTAAGACCTATGTCAATACGATTACAAACATACGACATTATAAACTGCTCAACGTACACCTAAAACCACCAAAAACAACTCCCACCTACCACGTCACCAAATAAACAAAGATTTTCCGCTGCGACAAAAAAATCGCAGGCACTAGACCAAAACAGCGCATCAAGCAGACAGCTCGAGTAGGTACTAACAGTAGGTATTCAGGCGCAACCTTGGCAGTGCTGTCGAACTCTTGCCTTGGACTGGGACGCCAGGTTGGAGAGAGGAACAGAAGGACCACTCCTAGCAAACTGGCGATGTAAAAAGTCTTGTAACATTATGCGTTTGCGGGCGATGGCCATTTTTGTTTTTTTTCTAGATGCGTAATAATCCAATGTTTTTTTCTATTCTAGAGTGGAACAATAGGGCGTGTCAAACTTTTGCTGACTAAAATCTACCTGTTTCTCCAATTGCCTTTTGAAGTGGCAACCTCTTCCAACCATAATCATTTAACCATATTTTAGGTGCACGTGAAACACTACGCACCGTCGCGTTGTCCAGAAGCCCGCGCCTACAGTGACCGGAAATCGCCCTATGAGTCCCGACATTCCTCACATCCTGATAAAGCAAATCGGTCATTATCTTTTCTGGTTTTAATATTATCGGCCTGTGGATACGGTAGCTCTAGTAACAGTGATTGAGAATAATCTTGTGTTTCTTTTTGTACAATATTTTTCACTACACAACAAATAACATTAAATAGAAATCTTTCTCCGATAACAGCATTAAAATTGGTTATTAAATGAAGCAACAGCTAACTTTTCAAATATTGGTATGAGGAAGAGTGGGGGCGTATTTGGAACGTCACTTTTGCTTTTGTGCACACGTAACCCAATAGCGATGATGTCACATTTCAGTGTGTATATGTTATTCTATTACTTGACAGTTGGGGAAACTGTCAAGGACTCCATCAGATTCCAAAGGTCTAGCTTAAATAATAATTAACGGATTTGAATAATTCATGCTGGTTTTGTTGTTGAATAAAAAATCTCTTGGCTCCTGGCAAAAAAACAAAGAATAAAATTTAATGCAACGTCAAGTAGATTTCTGTATTTGATCACAATGCGCTTTATCTATTGCCAAACCCCAAAGATTCGTGTACCTCTTTTCTTCAATCCTAGTCTAAGAGCAGGGCGTCTGACAGTCAGATTTAAACGAAAACTACTTTTTTTTACTTCTCCTGCTCTAGGGCGGAGCGGCATGTTAAACTTTTAGTAACTAAAACTACACCTATGTGCCTTCTTTGCCCATTCCGTTCTCGAGTTTCCCTTTCAAAAGTAAACCCATGGCCCTAGAAGTCAAAAACTATTTGCGTAATACGCTAAACGTAAACAAACTTCAATTTAACATCAGAGTACCATTTTTTCATCTCACATCCTTATAGACACGACTGTAGGTCTGGTAGGCAGCCGCTCCTCGTAAAATACTGGTATTCAGCTAAATCCAGCTTGACTGGAAGCCGACCCCAATATACACACATCAAAAGTGTCTAGGGATCAACATATATTTTTGCAATAACTTTTCTCCATCAATCAGGAGAAAAGTTATTGCAAAAATTTTAATTAATTAAAATTTTCTTTAAGGATTCATCAAATAAAGTGTTTTCGTTTGTCACAGTAACGATAAACCAAGTCACCTTTGCATTAATAAAGAAATTTGCCATTTTCCTAATAAAGGGATTTTTGACATTTGAACCACTAACATTAAAGTTCGAAAAAAAGACTGAAATAACAGTTTTCTTTAAAATTTTATTGGGTAACTTAAACAATTAATAATCCGTGTTTCTACCGCGAACACTAACAACACAAGAACATCGGTTTGGCATACTTAAAATGAGTTCATCCAAATCACGCTGTGGAATGGCCGCCCATGTTCGTTGCAACAACAAAAAAAGGTCTTCTTGCGACTGGATACCCTCCTGGCCTCCATATTCGGCAGAGCTCTTCTCTGTAGCATATCCCATGCATGCTCAATCGGGTTCAAGTCTGGCGACTGAGCAGGCCAGGGCAGGATATTGATGTTAGCTGCGGCGGGAGTCTGTCTTACAACTCTTGCGGTGTGCGGTCGTGCATTATCATGCATTAACTGAAATAAGGGACCGATTTGCACTTGTAGAGGAACGATGACGTCTGATACAATCGTCTCAGCATAAATTTGAGCGTTGAGGTTGCCTCTGATCCAAATCAACTCAGTTCTTCCGCCGATCCAAATACCCGCCCATACCATGATGGTTCCACCACTATAAGGATGGACTTCCTGGCAGGATTTTAATCGCTGTTGGCGTCCAGGGGTTCTCCAGTGTCGTATACGTCTTGTATCCAGTCTCATACCAAAACGAGACTCATCAGAAAAGCACACGAAACGCCATTGTTCTTCTGCCCAATTTCTGTGTTCAAGAGCCCATTGATATCGAATCCTACGATTGTGTATTGCTATAGGTAGTACCCGTAGCGGTCTTCGGGAATGAAGGTTCACTTCATGCAAGCGGTTTCTGACTGTTTGGTCGCTAATTAAGTTCCCTGAAGAGTGATGAAGCCTCACGGCTAACATCATGGCGGTTATTGTTGGAGCTCTTCGAGTTAAGATTTGAATGTATCGGTCTTGTCTCCGTGTGGTGCAGCGATATCGTCCTCCATGGCGCTCAGCCACGGTACCAGTGCTTCGGTAACGTGTCCAAAGTCGACTGATAACACTCTGACTTGTATTCAGAGCTAAAGCCACAGTACGTTGCCGGGAACCAGCTTCTATCATTACCACGGCTCTGAGCATTTCTTCCCTGCTTAAATGACGTCGCCGCTCCATAATAACGTTGGTTTTAATCAGTAGTAGGGAAACAGTAGCACTAATAATGTCTTCAATGCGTTGTATGTTTTTATAGGGAAAATATTGACAGCTGATTTTTATCTTTTACTCGAATTTGATTCACAGTTCCTGATTCAAATTATGAAATGCACCAAAAAGGATCCATATAAATTTATAAAATCATAAATTTATTACAAAGCCACATTTCAATCTCAAGAAATCCGCATAAAAATGCTTGATCCCTAGACACTTTTGATGTGTGTAGTTGGGAAAAGGTAGTTGATGATCATTATAGACACGACCGAACCTTCTGCGCACAAACCTGCACAGTCCCGACGCACTAAATTTGCTCATATTAGTTGCAAACGCGCGGGTTATTGCTTGTATTTATTTTAGCTTTAATGGCCGCTTGTTTATTTTCGTCCGATTTGTAAATCAGGTAGTTTCCGAGTGACGTGCAGTTTATTGTGCAGCTGCTTGGCGTCAAGGCTATGCTTGGTTAGTATGTTGGCTGCTAGAAAGTTAATGTTATCTATACTAATATTATAAAGAGGTAAAATTTTTAAGTTTGTAGGTTTGTAAGTTTGTATGTAGAGGGTAATCTCTGGAACTACTGGTCCGATTTGAAAAATTCTTTCATTGTTAGATAACCCATTTATCGAGGAATGCTATAGCTATATACCATCACGCTACGACCCACGGGAGCGGAGCAGTAATGAAAAATGCGGGTGAAACCGCAGGGGACAGCTAGTATCTTTATAATACGAAGATTATTACTGTTTCCAGTAAAGTTAGTAAAGCTATCTTAGGAACTAGAAGTAATATCCTCGTCGAGTCAAGGGCGAGACAGCTAATACAGGGAAGTCTACATTAGTTTAGTTTGATAGAGAACAATAAAAACTGTAAAATAGACGCAATAAAGGTTAAATAAAATTCTTTGATTTTAGTTTTACCTACCATTTCCTTTGCTCGTCCATTTCTTTCCTTCTTTTTTTTTACCAAAGCAATAAAAAAATAGTATCAATTTCCTATATATAGGCGTGGGCTTGCGGACGTCGAGCAATAAATAGATCGCCGTCCGGCTGTCCGATAATCGTTCAGACCGAGCTCTATCATCAACGGCTCGTAGTGTTCCACGCGCGCCTCAAAGAGATGTCACAAGGAGACGATAGCGAGAGGGGCCCATTAGGGTTGAAGCCTCTGCAAAGAAGGGACACAAGTGGGTTTAGTCAGTACACACTGTCCCGCTCCACCTTAGAGCAGGAAAAAGCATTGAATAATTTCCCACCTAAAAAAAAACCCCTAATCTGGAAAAGTCAACGCACGGACCTGCATCCTTGTGTGTGCACTCCAATGTGTGATACCTATCACACATACCTAAACCAATGAGCAAAACTAACAACTAAACACAAATTAACATAAGCCATTCCCCTTGAACCTAAGTCGCAGTACGTTGCCCCGCGGCGTCTCTCGTCCTGTGAACATAATCACTGCTTTGCAATTCTATTCCAAGTTAGACTGATGTTTTTGTTATGGTCTCACCTTTGTTTATAAATGGCGTTTTCTTTAAGATATGCATCAGCTACTTAGCTGGCTACAGATTCTGTATCTTCATATCTGGTTACTGAGATCAGTTCGATCTTTGCTCTTGTCAACTCAGACGATATAGGAGTCATGGGCAAAGGTGGACTGTTTTTTTGTTTGAAGTGAGAAATCATCTAATTATTCTCCCGCTCTCGGTGGAACGAGAGGATTTTCGCTCTAATGATTTAAAATAGATGGTTTTTTTTTTCAATGTACGATTAGATTAAGGTAGGTTTTAATTTCCCCTTTTTATTGGTTATTTATTTATTCTTTATCATAAAATAAAAAAGAAAATACCTAAGTAATAATAATAATAGAGAATGCCTTAATGCATTAATTCCGCCTATACACAGGTGGTACATATTCTTATTCTGTACATGGAGTTTAAATAAATAAATAAATAAAATCTCAAAGATTCCTGATGATTTTCCATCAGAAAAATGGGATAATCGGCAAGGCTAATAACAAGGTCAACTGTTTACGTATACCAGAAATCGTAAGCATCATCACTTATCAGGGATTCTCATGAGCGACGAAGCTTACATGTCACGCTATCTATTCAATCAAGTCCAGACAGCCAGTTGCATTTCAGTTTATTTCTGACGAAATACTCTCTTCTTGTTGACTACATCGTTTGATCATCATCATCTGCCTAGCCTTTTTTCTCAACTATATTGGGGTCGGCTTCCAGTCAAGAGTCATTGATCAAATATTAAAAGTAGCCTCTATCAGCGGGATCAACCGCGTAAAAGTAGAAAATTATCCCAAGGCAATATACGCTGAAGCACATAAGATATTATGTGATTTTCCAAAACATGGTTCCCCCTTGTGCGAAATTTTATTCCAATCTTTTCATTAGTTTCAGCGTGAAGGAGTAACATCTTCAAAATCTTTTATCTTTATTACATTACTGCGATTCATTCTAATAAATGCATATGTGCATAAAACATTTTCATCCCGAAATAGTTTACGAAACAACCTTGATACTGTATCTGATCTACACCAACATTCCCTACTTCCAATCAAATCAACCATAGCCCCATTTCCCGCCCTACCACACAGAAAAACCTAATACTCCACTAATACCCAGACTCCCAGAGCATAACAAAATGACTCACCAACCAAAAAAAAAGTAATCTATCTACACATATGCGCATCACAATCTCCCTCCAAGGCCTCTGCTATATATCTTCCTATACAAGCTTATTTACCGGCTGCACACAAGAACATAACAAGAGCATTAACCCTATAATTCACCTATTCTCAGAACACAGCGAAGAGAAAAACACCCACAAACATGTATTCGTAGATGCTGAGCTCAATGCATCAAATATTAGAAGCCTATAGCGTCTGCCAGGAGGAGCTCGTGGCTAGATAATAACAGCCGCACAGGTCGATCTTCAAGGTTAAGCAACGCTTGCCTAGGTTGGTCTGTGGATGGGTGACCATCTTAACATAACGAGTTTCCTCCGTGCCTCGGAAAGCACGTTAAGCCGTTGGTCCCGGCTGTCATTTGGAGATCTTTGGCAGTCGTTACGGATAGTCAGAAGCCAGTAAATCTGACTCCAGTCTTGCCATAAAGTACCGTGTTACCCCAGTTAATGGGTTGTGGAGGTCTGGTAGGCAGCCGCTCCTCGTAAAATACTGGTATTCAGCTAAATCCGGCTTGACTGGAAACCGACCCCAATATAGTTGGGAAAAGGCTAGGTAGATGATATAGCGTCTGCCAGCGTCATTGTCTGCCTAAAAGTAGACAATTATCCCAAGGAAGCATACTCATGCAAAGACACATAAGATATTATGTGCTTTTCTAAGATATATTCTACCTTTGTACGACATTTCATCTAAGACATGGTCTACCTTTGTAAGACATTTCATCTAAGAAAGGTCTGCCTTTTCTTCCGTAGTTCCGTACTTCTTTCAGTAGTTTCAGCCTGAAAGAGTAACAGAGTCATTTACTTGAAGATTATTATGATAACACTGCGTTGAGATCCTGGAAGTGCATGTAACATTGTCATCCTGACTTAGTTTACTAAACACCCATAACATTGTATCTGATCTACACCAACATTTCCCACTAACAATCAACACAACCATAGCCCCATTTCCCGCCCTACCACACAGAAAAACCTAATACTCCACTAACACCCAGACTCCCAGAGCATAACAAAATGACTCACCAACCAAAAAAAAAAGTAATCTATCTTACTAGACATATGCGCATCATAATCTCCCTCCAAGGCCTCTGCTATATACCTTCCTATACAAGCCTATATACCGGCTGCACACAAGCACATAACAAGAGCATTAACCCTATAATTCACCTATTCTCAGAACACAGCGAATTGAAAAACACCCACAAACATGAATTCGTAGATGCTGAGCTCAATGGATCAAATATTAGAAGCCTATAGCGTCTGCCAGCGTCATTGTCTGCCTCATCATCATCTGCCTAGCCTTTTCCCAACTATATTGGGGTCGGCTTCCAGTCAAGCCGGATTTAGCTGAATACCAGTATTTTACGAGGAGCCTACCAGACCTCCACAACCCATTAACTGGGGTAACACGGTACTTCATGGCAAGACTGGAGTCAGATTTACTGGCTTCTGACTATCCGTAACGACTGCCAAAGATCTCCAAATGACAGCCGGGACCAACGGCTTAACGTGCTTTCCGAGGCACGGAGGAAACTCGTTATGTGAAGATGGTCACCCATCCACAGACCAACCTAGGCAAGCGTTGCTTAACCGTGAAGATCGACCTGTGCGGCTGTTACTATCTAGCCACGAGCCCCTCATTCTCAGAACACAGCGAAGAGAAAAACACCCACAAACATATATTCGTAGATGCTGAGCTCAATGCATCAAATATTAGAAGCCTATAGCGTCTGCCAGCGTCATTGTCTGCCTAAAAGTAGCAAATTATCCCAAGGAAGCATACTCACGCAAGGGCACATAAGATATTATGTGCTTTTCTAAGACATGGTCTACCTTTGTACGACATTTCATCTAAGACATGGTCTACCTTTTCTTCCGAAATTCCGTATTTCCTTCAGTAGTTTCAGCCTGAAAGAGTAACAGAGTCGTTTACTAGAAGATTATTATGATATCACTGCGTTGAGATCCTAGAAGTGCATAAAACATACTCATTCTAACTCAGTTTACCAAACAACCTTGATTTTGTAACTGATCTACACCAACATTCCTCACTTCCAATCAAGACTACCTCACTCCATTTCCCGCCCTACCACACAAAAAACTTAACACTCTACTAATACCCAGAGCATAACAAAATGACTCACGAACCAAAAAAAAGTAATCTATCTTACTACACATATGCGCATCACAATCTCCCTCCAAGGCCTCTGCTATATACCTTCCTATACAAGCTTATTTACCGGCTGCACACAAGAACATAACAAGAGCAATAACCCACGACCAGTAATTCGTCTATTCTTAGCACTTTACGAAGAGAAAAACACCCACAAACCGTCAGAAGTCATGAATTCGTAGATGCTGAGTTCAATGTACTTTGACGCTTCCTGAAAATGAAAATTCTATTTTCTTCAGAGTGGAAATTTATGGGGAGTTTCAAGGATTGTGTTGTGATGATTGGCGAAAGATTATTTGTATTCTAATTAATTATATTCTTGTGCAATCACCAATAGCATATCATAGCATGGCATCATCCTTTTAAATTCCCACAGCTTGGACCCAGGTCTCCTCTCTAGGAGAAGGAATAAGCCATATTAATTCACCGCGTAGACCCAGTGCGGGTTGGTAGATGTCACAAGTCTTCGAATTTTTGAATCTCTAAAAAGTCTGTCTAAAGTGGTGATAAACTATGAGTTATACTGAAGTTGTTATAGTCAATGATGACCATGATTTACGACTTAAATCCTCTACCTACACATTTTTAAGCAAATTCTCCCTGAAACCTTCGTTACGGATAGTCAGAAGCCAGTAAATCTGACTCCAGTCTTGCCATGAAGTACCGTGTTTCCCCATTTAATGGGTAGTGGTGGTCTGGTAGGCAGCCGCTCCTCGTAAAATACTGGTATTCAGCTAAATCCGGCTTGACTGGAAGCCGACCCCAATATATAGCTGGGAAAAGGCTAGGCAGATGATGATGACTCACTGAAACCTTCACCAAGCCAGCTTCCATAGACGTAGGCTTGCAGACGACGAGCATTAATTAGTTCGTCGTCCGGAGCGAACCCTAATCATCGACAGCAGTTAGTGTTCCACGCGCTCCTTAAAGAGCTGTCAGCAAAAACGTAGATGTCCAACAAGGCCAACGCCCGCTAGAGCGGGAAATTTCAGAAAAAAGAAACCCACAATTCTAGCAAACGAACGCAAAGGGGATATTAAAGACACAGTTATGAATTTAGTCAGGAAAAGCCTGACAAGCTCTTTCACTCCACCCTAGATCAGGAAAAGTCATTGAAAGATTACCCACCTAAAAAAAAAAACAGCGCAAGACAATATTTCTTCAAGACACAGACACAAAGAAAAAACGATCCACATAAAATCTATCTTTAAATGGGTCTCACATCACTCCTTTCGCGGCCTCAATGCTATATCCTGCACTTACATACATAACGAGTATATAAGCTTATAAATATAAAATTGCGTTAGTTCATTAAACTCCAGTAGATAAACACATAGGTATGTGTAGTGAACCCATCTCTACTGGTTGGCAGTTCATACAGTGCTGGCCCAGATTATTGGTGCACCAAAATTTATCGAATGGTTTTTTTTTTATTATAATAAACGTTGCTCGTAGAACAGATGGTCGATGGGGACGGAAGGTTTTGGAGTGGCGGCCACGTACCGGAAGACGCAGCGTTGGAAGGCCTCCCACAAGGTGGACCGACGACCTGGAGAGGGTCGCGGGAAGTTGATGGATGCGAGACGTACAGGACCGGTCGTCGTGGCGACGCTTGGGGGAGGCCTATGTCCAGCAGTGGACGTCTTTCGGCTGAGATGATAATGATGATGATGAAACGTTGCTCTACACTTGGAATTACTCCTGTTTCGTGGACAAAGGCCAATTTTCTACGAACGCGTAGCTTCGTAGACGCGTGCGTAGCTTCGTCATTATAAGCTTAGTGTACGCTTGTCAAGTGTGAAGTTTGCACTATACTAAGAAACTCTGTCGATGAAGCGGCAACATCATGCCGTCGTGTCGTTGCAGCATTGTCGACACACGATTACACCACCAAGCTTATAATGATGAATACGAATCTATGAAGCTACGCGTCCATGGATGGTTAGCCTTTATGAAGGAACCCACGATACAGGAGAGTCATTTCTAGTGTGTCTTGTAAACTCACTTATACAAGACTCTCAAACCCGTAAAGCTTATTTGTAGGCCATACAAACATTTGTTCCATGCAGGAATCGAATTCACAACACGCAGCACAATAGCAAAACGTTCTAACAGTGCGTCGCCCCCTTGCTGTACAATCATTTGGCTAATGGTCTTAACACTGATGAACATAGACCTGATATTTTGTATCGTCTAATGTGTATCGACAGACTTTTACTGACTTAAACCCACCTGAGATTATTCAGGTACTCTTTGCAGTCCAAGGCAACTGTTTTGAACAATAGCGTAGCCCAAAAAGGACCCACTAAAAGTACAGTTCCGTGATAATTTCCACTTCCTTCCGAGAGCTGGGCACATAGTCCATTAAGTCAAGAAGATTCTGCTGTCCATTTATCCAAGCTTTTCAGGAAAAAAATCATTTTGTATCATCTTCTTCTTACCCTTGTACCATTTTACTTTGGGTTGAAAAACCCGTATTTTTTCTTCCATTCTATCCTGTCACCTTTCATCACTGAACTTTTTACTTCACATCAATTCTACACAATCGACCCTTCTTTTCCTTTACCTCTCTCTTTTTCTCCATCCATTTACATAACAAACTTATGTATAGTCCGGCTAATGAAAGCTCGACCTGAGAAAAAGAGGTTAAATCCAAAAATGTTGTATGTGGTATTACTAACTAGTAGGAGAATCATGTCTTGACATTTCATAATTTTTTTTATTTCCTTCAATTGAGGCTGAATAATGTTGCTAATTAAATTTAAAAAGAAAACTTCAGGTCGCGCTTTCATTAGACGCACTCTACCTATATTACTTCTATTTAAACTTTCCTAGTTAAGCTCCTAAATTAAATAAAAGCTTCAAAAAGTCCCTATCAATGCGGGCAGAACCATGAACAAAAAGTCTAGATGGCATTTATAGACCGCAATAGACCATAAGTAGGGGAGTAAGGGTTCCTAGCCCGCATGCAGGCAATCTAGACCTCGTTGTGCCAATTAACAGCGCGCATATGGCGACAACAGTAAATTAACTGTTAACTGGGTTATCACTTACAGATCGACATGAAAAATAAATGTTTATTTTAATAATAGTAATTGAGCTGTAGAGTCATCTATGGCGTCAAATAAGAACTACGAAATCCTGAATCGCGTAATTAAATTTCTCCACGCGATTTGAAAAGATACGATTGAAATCATCTACTGGGCAGTTGCTCGACACCAGACTAAACATCTGTCTAGTCGGAGAATCCTCCTTTCTTTTTGCCTTTCGTTCCAGGGTTTCCTTAAGCCCAAGCTTCATCCACCTAGGGGTTAAATCCTCTCGTAGTGTTGCCTATGTCATTAAAGAAAATCTTGTGCAAAATTTCACGCTCCTATTCCCAACAGTTCCAGCTATGCGTTGATGTATCAGTCAGTCAGTTTCTTGTTTTATAACATGTATAAGTTTTACATAATTATGTATAAGTTTCTACCTAAGTATATAAACAAAATAATAACAATAGTCTATACTATCAATAACCAGAATCCTCTAAACATAGACCACCCTTCCTCAAACCCAAGATCCAAACACCAAAAATAAGACGCGTCCAATTTCCCTGGCACACAATGTAATCCCCGCTGCACTGAACATTTGCCAAATATTTTTTTCTAAATATGTAACCGTCGGTTCGTTGACCCCGACCGCCATTATCGGGCTCGCCGGACGAGTGTTTTAGATCGGCGCAGGCGCATCAATGTGTGCATTTACGACTCACATTATAATCTACATGTGTGTGGATTTTTATGTCCTGACTTGTATTTTTTAGATTCGTATGACGTCATTAGACTCTGAGTCCAAATGTTTGCACCTTCGGATCTGAAGGGCGTTTGGAGGACCCTATTTGTAGTGGTGATGTTGCCTATAAAGGGACTGATGAGTAAAAACTTTTTGACACAAAAAAACTTGCAAAATATCTTTAATTGCGGAAGCTGTAATCTTTAAAACTAAGTGGATACGGATCGTTCCACGAACGATTAAAAAGATAGCCTTCCTACGCTCCTTGATAGATTCTGCTACAAGAATTGCAAGCCTCCCATAAATTGGCATCGCTCACAGTGATTATAGTCCGTCTAATGAAAGCGCGACCTGAGAAAAAGAGGTTCAATCCAAAAATATTGTATGTGGTATTACTAACTAGTAGGAGAATCATGTCTTGAAATTTCATTTTTTTTATTTCCTAGAATTGCGGCTGAATAATGTGACCAATTAAATTAAAAAAAAAACTCCAGGCCGCGCTATCATTAGACGCACTCTAAGACCACTTCAGATGAATAAATATAACAAACATGCAATGCAGCAATCTCGGAAGATTTTCTTTCATTTATTAGAGTTGTACTGTCTGTCTTCAATGTTCTTCATTAGATCTTCACCAAATAGGAATACACATTCAGAGGTATTAAAAACCTCGTTCCTTTCCTTTGAGTAGGAATTCTTCTCTTACTCTGGAAGTCGCGAGAGATAGAGGATTTGATTTTATTATTATTAATTTAAATAATTATTAATAGTATATTCCGATACTCTTTAGGAGCTCGTGGCTAGATAATAATAGCCGCACGGGTCAATCGTCCAGGTTAAGCAACGCTTGCCAATGTTGGGTTAGGTTAGGTCGGTCAGTGCATGGGTGACCATCTTAACATATCGAGTTTCCTCCGTGCCTCGGAAAGCACGTTAAGCCATAGGTCCTGGCTGACATTTGTAGATATTTGGCAGTCATTACGGATAGTCAAAAGCCAGTAAATCTTACTCCAGTCTTGCCATGAAGTACCGTGTTACCCCACTTAATGGGTTGTGGAGGTCTGGCAGGCAGCCGCTCCTCGTAAAATACTGGTATTCGTCTAAATCCGGCTTGACTGGAAGCCGACCCCAATATAGTTGGGTAAAGGCTAGGCAGTGATTATTTAGTTAAATTTTTAACTTAACTTTTGTAATTTATTATTGATCTTAATTTTAAACATAAACAGAAATTAACTTTAGCTGCCTATTATAGATGACCAAAGAGGAACACGTAATTTGAGATAAAATATGTTTTATTTCCATAACAAGCAGTATTATAGATTAGTTTACGATTGGAACCTCCTTTTAAGCATAATGATGCCTATATTAGGAGATTCCGCTCCTTCATAGCTTTGGCAAATAATAAAACTTAAAGATATTTTAATTTCGGTATATTCAAGACTAGAATGAATAGGCTCTTAATAAACTCACGCGCCTCACCATCAACGATTGCATCACTGCTTACCATCAGGTGGGATGGCAGTCAAGCACTAGTTTATGTTATATAAAAAAAAATGTATTTACCAAAGCTTATTTTTTAATTATAGGTGAGATTCAGCTTCAGGACAGATGTCCTAATTTTGGTCAAACACTTCTGAAGCACGTACTAACAATTATGCCTAATCAGAATTAGGGTTATAACTTCTACAACATCAAATTAACATTGAGGAGTTTTAATCACCACACGCCATAAAACACCACTAAAATCAACACCTACCAACCTTAACAATGAACAAACACATTTCCTCACAATCCCTTTCTAACCCAAAACTACCCTTAACAAAACATAATAATAACAACGTAAATAAACTATAAACCGGACTACTTCCGGTCCCTGTCTAGACGTGAACCCCCGACCCTTACGCAAGGGTCAAGTACGGTCAACTGAACATAGATAGTTATTGTGAATATGTTATTGTTAAGGGACATAGGGGAAATAGTAAAGACGGCTTTGTTGAAAGGTAAATGTTGGGTGTTTTATAATAATGAAAATTGTTGTTTTATGAGTATGTATTTAGTTTTAATCAAATGAAATTGTTTTATGCATTTGAAAACTGGTTTTTGTTAGGTGGGAAATTATTAAATTAATCCTCTGCAGGTGGAGAAACTGTCAGAGTTTTACTGACTAAGACCTATCGTTCCTTTTGGTTGCCCTTTGCGTTTAAAGACACTTTATATTTATGGTATGTTACTCCTCTATTAAAGTTAGGGTTTATTTAAAGGAAGAAAAACATTTATTTGTAACTCGCACAGATACAATTACATTTTTTTTAACTAGTTTAAGGGCCTGTTTCACAATGTCCGAGTAGCCACTACTTCCCGAATAAATTCAAAAATTGAACAGAATTTGTATGAAATTATCTGCCCAGTAAGTTATTGGGAACTTAATCATTGGTGGTGAAACAGGCCCTAAAACTAACACTTTAAAAACATCAGGCAAGCACTAACCACCAAAAAGGGTCCTATCTCAGTATGCTATGACATTGAAAAAAACAGAACACAGTGCTCTCATTCACACTAAACACTAACGCAATCCCAATACTTCACTTCAACACCCCAAAATCAAAACGTTACACACACGGCCAGAATAACCAACCCCTCTCGCAAGGCCAAAGAAAATTACACTGTCGTGACATGTAACTATTCGCACCGTCGTCGGCAAAGCTGGGTGACCCACTTCGGCTCGTCCCACATGTCTAGACGAAAGACGAACCCCCTGGGGGTCGGGGGTCGGTCAAGTACGTCACTGCACCCCGATAGACTCCACTAATGTAATGGAATTAGGGGCCATAAGATTGGGATAGCCGGTTAGAGAGGTTTAGTTTTCTTTTCGGAGTTAATGTTTTTTTTTTGATGTGTGAAGACGTGAATGATGTCAATGTTTTTTTTTTAAGATTTTTAATTGGTTTGCTAGTTAAATAGTTTATTGATAGATCAACATATATAAATTTGTTTACAATTTGTGACAAAGATGACATAAATCAAAAAACAAATTGACGACATAAAATATTATCACAAAATCAGATATAATATTGCATCCTTTGCTAGCATTTTGTGGCCCTTAAACATAAAAATGGTACCCTGAAGTCTCCCACACAGGAGATGAGGACGACTTAGATGCTTTCTTTAGAATTTTCAAGAAATGGTTCAGAGTCGGAAACCATGGAAGGAATGGAGGAAGGTCTTAACCCATCAGTGAGGAGGTATAGGCTACATATAATAATTAATAGTAATTAAATAATTACATTCATTATCAGATCTAATATAATCCCTAGAATTACTCTATGCAAAACTTGATGAGATCCTACATTGATATGCAAAGCCTGTGTTTCTATAAAACAAAAAATATGCTAAAATTAAATCGTAATTCAGTGTCTCCATTCTATTTCTGAATTTATACAAAAGCTAGAGACCACTTTAACCAAAACTAAATCTAAGAAACAGCACCCAACACACAAACTCAACTATCAAACACACAAAACTATCCACATACCACTAACATTCACCCAAGAAACAAACCACACAAGAAAACCACATGAAAACTATTCCAAAATCAATCACACCCCGACCCCGCGCTCCTCCTCGCCCCCAGACTACCCTCGAAACGCATTCCCGTCCTACACAATAACTCGATCCAGTCCACAACCTTGAAAAAGCCATCTTAACTATCAATAGACTCCACGTACGAGGGGGACGGCGATAGTCTCGAGGAAGGAGGGAGGGAGACGGAATAATAACATAAGAAACGCAAGGTCGACGGGCAGTGGGTCACTTCGTCTAGGCAACGTCTAGCACGCACACTAGTTTAGTTGTAGCGTTAGCAAATAAGTTTATAGTGTGGAGTTATTTATTTATTTATTTATGGGGTTATTTGGGTTTGGTGATTAGAGAGGTTATGGAGGTTTGTTATGGTCTGAGGAATAGTTTTGTAAGTAAGAAATAAGTACATTTGATTTGTTGGTCAAGAATGTGAACAATTATTGAGCTAACTATGATTTTAAATAACAACGGTTTACTTTAAAACCAAAGGTAAACGTTTTTGCAATTCAATGCAATAGTTAAAAAAAAAACTGAAGTAATTACCTTAACAATCCTTAAAAATTTTACTAAATTTCTAACAACACAAATATCTTCAAAACCTCTCGTCATCGTTTTTCATAGTAACTAAGCAAGCCGCAAATCCTGAAAACAAAATAAACATAGTTATTCTAAATGCAATTACAATTAAATTGATATATTAATTTATTAACATGACCTCCGATAAATCTATTGACTTAAGAATCACACGTCACAGGCTCAAACCTAAGGAGGCGACAATTTATTTAATCATGATTGCTGTCAAAACGGTGAAGAAAAACATTGTGAGGAAACCGGCATGTACTAGAACCAAAACTTCGAAGACGCGTGTTATTAATCAACCCGTACTGGGCCCGCACTGGACGCTCCTTAAATTATAAGGCTGATTAAATGATTATGCAAAGCTATAGCATAAACAACTACAATACAAAACTACAACATAACTTCTCACGACAAACCAATCAACACTCCACCCAAAAATCTCTAAAACCGCATGAAGAACATAGCAATTCATGTCTCATAATCGTCGGAAAGCCAAAAATTAGGCTGTAGCGTGTTCTAATTAGTGTCACACGCGTAATTAATGAACGCAGTCACACTCAGGCAGAATACGTAGTGACCAGTGCCACTGAACTGAGGGTATTTGAAAGACGACGTCTGATTAGTGTCAGTTGACGTGATTAGGGTTTTAAAGAGTTGGTTATCTAGTGTTTTTGGCGACGTTAAGAGTATGTTAATAAATATGGAACCAAAATACAGAGAAAATAATAATAATATATATTTTTTAAGTTTAAAAAAAAATATATTTATAAATGTACAAAATATATGTTAATAATTCTTTTTTTTTATTCCACAACTTTCACACAACGCCATCTAGTCCCAAGCTAAGCAGAGCTTGTGTTATGGGTACTAGACAACTGATAAACATACTTATTATATTTCTAAATACATACATATTATAGATAAATAAAGGAAATAATTTAATAATAATAAAACAACTTTGCTCACACATACATATTTGCTTGTAGTTCTCATTGGTAAAAATAAATAATAATACAAGAATTAAATTTTCCGTACCTACTCTAATAATAAAAATTTAAATCAGCAGATACAATTTTCAATGAAACTTGAATACGCAAAGAAAAAAAAATTGATGACAAAAATGATAATTTAATAAACATATCAAAATTAAAAAATCAGTACAAGTCAAGATTATAATAAATATCTAACAGTTTCATACATAAGATTTTTCAGTACATTAGAATTTACTGAAAAACAAATAATCGACTGCATTGCTAGGAAAAACACATTTACATTGATAAACTGGCCAAAAAAAAACTTGTCAATCTCTAGTAAAAACATGAAGTGATGCTAAGAAATGCAAGACACACTAAAGTATCTGTTTTTTTTTTAATCTTCGTTTTTCTCGCAATCTAATTTTTTTTCAACTTAATTTTCTGCTTCTCTCGAACAAAATCATAAGAAAACCGTGATGCACTTTTAGACCCTAAAAAGCTGAAAAGCTACATTAAATACAGTCACAGCCAAACTTTCCACAGCATCTTGGACCCGGCAGGGCCGAAGCCTCTGGGGGGAACACGTGGTATTCCTAAAGGTTGACACCGAGTCCCCCCCCAGATCGAAGGCAACGAAGGAACGGGGTAGGGGTTTAGTCAGTAAGAGTCTGACACGCCCTCGGAGAAGTCATTCTGATGATTCCCCGACCAGAAAAAAAAAACCACAGCATCTTATAATAAAAAAAAATCCGCTCCTCAAAAATAGAATACAATAGAATAAACTTTATTGTACACCAAAAAATAACAGTAAATTAACAAAAAACACAACAAAATCAGAAAAAATACACACAGTAAATTTCCCAATAAATCAAAAATCACTTCGTAAGGTCTGCCCGACGTTGCTGTCTGTACCCCCACACTACTTCCCATACGCTTCGGTCGCGTGTGTGCGATAGTTGCCGAGCAAGCCGTATTGTTCACTAGCAAACATACTCGTGCGATTATAGGATTACATGTGTACAAGACGGGAATGGTTCACTACGAGGATATAGACGGGCATGGTTCTATACGTAGTTATGTATGGTTCACTATGAGGATATAGTTATACAATGTGTGAGGGTTTTCCTGACGTTTATTCAAGTGTAGAAAGGATAAGGGTCAGTTTCCGGGATTCTGGGTTATTTATTTTCACACCCATTTGATGGCGAATTTTGTATTGGATTTTAGTTTTACTCGTAAACCCTCGTTGGTATAAGTCGATCTTATAATCTCTTGATAGAAGAATCGTTGAAAAAATCTATTTCCTTTTATACATGTGACTCTTCTTCTTTTTCTTTTGATTCAACGGTAAACTTGTTAAGTTTTCGTTAGTTTCTGTACAATTTATAACTTCTTTTGGTGTACAATAAAGTTTATTCTATTCTATTTTTTTGGCCTAGTAAGTCTTACCTAGCCTTTACCCAACTATATTGGGTTCGGCTTCCAGTCAAACCGGATTTAACTGAGCGGAGCAGCTGCCTACCAGACCTCCACAACCCATTAACTGGGGTAACACGGTACTTCATGGCAAGACTGGAGTCAGATTTACTGGCTTCTGACTATCCGTAACGACTGCCAAAGATCTACAAATGACAGCCGGGATCTACGGTTTAACGTGCTATCCGACGCACGAAGGAAACTGGGTATGTTAAGATGGTCACCCATCCACAGACCAACCTTAGCAAGCGTTGCTTAACCTAGAAGATCAACCCGTGCGGCTGTTATAATCTAGCCACGAGCTCCTCGATTTTTTTGGGCCTAGTAAGTCGCTACGTTAATAGCAGCATCGGTGGCACTCATCAGATCCTCTAACACTTGGGACAATCTAACGTGTGGCTCATGTTTTGAACAGGAGCACCGCACTCACATTGAGTATCCGACGGGTCTATAAAACCCCATTTCGCCATAAATTGTATTTGCAGTGGTGACTAAGATCGAATTGTGCACATCCATTTATACACATCAAGAAGAAAATTTGTTACAATCTTAATGTAAGCTGTGAACTTTTATTTAAATGCATTTAGGCAGATTTCCTTACTATAATTTACAGTTTACATTAAAGAGTTTAATTGGAATACCTACACATACCGTACGTATAACTTTGTATTGCATGAAGATAAACTAATAAGGTAATTTTCCTGAAATCTGCTGAAACTTTGATAACATGTGCACCTAATTATAGTGGCAATACAATTTTATTGAGAAGCACTTCTTTATTATCATTGAAAAGCTCACGCTTGACCACTATCTCACCTCCATGGTAAGCGATGATGCGGCCGATAATAGAGCACGCTTACCTAGAAGTAACCTATTTACTCTTGACTTAAAGACTCCGAGTTGACTTACAATATCTTCCTGAGCCCTCACCACCGGTAGCTGGCACCCTAATCCCGATCCAGGTGGGCTACTATTTTAATTTTAATATTTTTTTAAATGTTTTTTTTTTATATGTTCATATTTAAAAACTAAAAGTTATATGTTTACAAAGAAAATAAATGTTATAATTAAACAAAATGCTATCGTAATCCACAAGTCTAGTCCCATAATAACTTACTCGTACTTCATAATAATGTGAAGAAACTATGAGTTTTCAGGACTAAATTGTGTGTGTGTTAATATACCTCACTATTTTGTCCAAAAACGTATCTAGTGCCTCTCCAACATTCCCCCATGGGGAAACATGGGGATTATGGGGCTTACACGTATCGCAGCCAATTGAGTGATGTAAGCGGTGCGGTCGTATTACAGGTTAGAATGTGGTTACAAATAACATTGATATACTCGTACTATTAAAATTTTGTTTACATTATGTTTCTATTATTGTTGATTATGACGATATAACTATAAGTAAACTAGTTTCTGCCTGCAGCTTCACCCGCGAGTTTTACATAATTTTGGGATATCATTTTTTAAGTAGTATAAGGTAGTATAAACAACATAACATTCATCAACATTCATAAAAAATGGGTTGAGTTGTTGGATTCGTTTCTCATTTTATTTTAATTTTGGCTATTTGTATGTATGTTATGTATATAAGCACATATTTATTAGTGTGTTAGTTGTCTATTTATTTGTATATCTTTAAGTTGCACCTACTATGTTAATGTTTCTGCACCACCCTAAGGTCGACTGGTAGAGAATGCCTAAGGCATTAAGTCCGCCTTTTTACGTTAAGTAGTGCCTAAAGTTTTTAAAATAAATAAATATACTGCCTGATTAAAAAGTGACGCCATTTTTCTTCGATAAACAAGTCCTCATCGGACCACCAGGTGTAGACCGATGCGCCACCGGTACATGGTGGACATCGCGCTAACACGCACAAATCGTTTTACGCCGCCCACGACAGACTTTTTGTTGGACCGATAATCGTCACAAATTAAAATCATTATATATGGACCGACTTTTTGTAGGACGTGTGCGTTGTGCTATCCGTGTGTTCTATTTTTCACCTACAAAAATCGTTCACCGGTTGTTATCGGTCGTTGGCGGGCAGCGTTAGGAACACATTCACGGTGCACGCCCACGTCATACTTTTTGTAGGTCCGATAATCGTCACATATTATAATCCTATAGTATATTCTGACCGACTTTTTGTAGGCCGTGTGTGTTGCACTTATATTGCTATCAGCGTATTCTATTTTGCACCCAGTCGTTCACCGATTATCGGTCGTGGGCGGACAGCTTCATTGTGCATACAGCTAACGAGTGGAATTATGCTACTTACAAGCTAGGGGTCCTTAAGTAAAGAGTGTTTAAGTTACTTCTAGGCAAGTGTGTTCTAGCGTCGACCAAATCGTCGCTTTTCATCAGGTGAGGTAGTGGTCAAGCGCGAGCCTATAAGCAATAAAACTAGACAAATGTGAGTCGGACTTGCGCACCGAGGGTCCCGTACAAATTTACCTACATAGATAGTTCAATTCCCAAAGGCTGGGTCGAAGACTTTTTCGAATCGCAAACAAAGTCTTTTTGTGACGTAACAACTTTACTTTTAAGCTATATTATACCTCTGCTATAAGACCAATATTGCCAAATTTTAGGATTCGGGGTCAACAGGAAGGCCCTATGAATTTTAATTCCTTTGAGAGTGTCAAAATATACGTTTTTTGCGGCATATACGGTTGTATCTTTTTTATTTCGATAATTTAGAAATTTGTTTTTCACAGCTTTACCTGAGTGTACAGTTTTAATTTCAACTCGATACTTCCACACGTTCCCGAGATAAGGGATCTTGAAACAGACAGATAGACAACAAAGTGTTGCTATAAGGGTTCTGATTTTTTCCTTTTGAGGTACGAAACCTTTTTCAAACTACTTTCACACGAGCAAATTCGCTGATAGACGCTAGATTTTACAAAAAGCATAGACTTTCTAACCAAATTGCAAAGGCTATTGTCCAAATAATGACTATTGTCCTGGCATTTTGTTCCTTACTAAATGCAACCAGTTTCGAATGCCCTAGGCTAGCCTGCCCACTGTCTGGTTGTGCACAGTACTAATCAATTAGTGCACCCTAAGCTAGATGGGGTGATTTCAACCCCTGTGCAGGGTGCATGCGATGTTCGATTTCAATCTTTTTTATTTAGTGTTTTGTGGGCATAGTTGTTTTTCAATATGTGAATGTTGAGCCTTAAAAGGCATCTTCTTGTGTACCAACAGTTTGATATGTCTAGAAAAAGTGTTTATAATAGTGGTGTATCTACATTTAGATAGATGGATAAAACCATTTGTTAATTTTAACACAAATGATTCGTCGCAATGCAACAAAAATATATACAAAACTAAGTCATCATCATCATCGGAAATAAGGCAAAGAAGGAACAGGAGTGGGTTTTAGTCAGTAAAAGTCTGACACGCCCTCTCGCTCCGCCCAGAGCAGGAGAAGTCATTTTGATGATTCCCCACCTAAAAAAAAAATCATCATCATTATTTCAGCTGAAAAACGTCCACTGCTGGACATAGGCCTCCTCCAATGCCTATGCCCAAAATTAAGTACTTACACAAAAACAAATAATAAAAATAGTTAATGATAATGATCGTCAATTACAAAATAGTTACAATAATTTTCATGCAGTAGTGGTATCAAGTTGATAATTATATTATTATAGAAAATTATTTTGATACTATATGAACATGATAATAGTAGGTAAATAATTAAAGAAAAGTTTATAAAAAGTGACACGAGTAAAGTGAGTTTAGATTTTAAATTACTTTAATATTAGGACTATATTGGAATGACAGTTTCGAAGCAAAACACAAACAGCGACGTACTTTCGGCCACGCTAATTAAAAGACTTAAACCCACTCCAATGTTCTTTCTTTGCTCTGCATTCCAGAGCCCCAGATTTTCCTTTCAGAAGCCCTAGTAGGCTTCGACATCTTGAGGCGCGCGTGGAAAAATACGCGTGGCAAACGACTTGCGCTCGATCTAGACGCTGAAAATCGGGGTTAGGATCTCGGCGTCTCAGAAAGTCCGTTCCCTAAAGGAAACGGATTTTGTAAAGCGGCTGCCTCTTTTGCTAGCATTGCTGCAAAGGATGGCATTCCTCTTCGCTCTGGACCATGGCCTGCACCAGAGCTTGGTGCGAGAGGTCGTTGTCGCCGATCACCCCCGCGTTTTTAAAGTATTCCTGTTTTGGCACCAAGTTTTTCGGCACTTAAGATTTCGACACACAAGCTATTCCCGTTTTGACACCAATAGATATTTTAGATTGGTAGTAACTAATACAAAATACTAATCCAAAATGCCTATTGGTGCTGAAACGGGAATAGCTTGGGTGCCAAAAACTTAGGTGCCGAGAAACTTGGTGGCGAAAGAGGAATTTACTTCGCGTTCTCAGATAAAGGTATGAGAGGATGTAGGTATGTGTCACAAATCACAATACATTTCGTCACCACCAACTGCGCAATAGGTCTGGTTAAAGACCTATGCGCTCACGTCTAGAACTCGTGATTAGTGCAACGACCCGACACTAAGGCCAGGGCCGTGTTACGTCTTAGAGTATTTTAGTAATGGTAGCAAAAACAAACGTATTTTGTTACAAAAACTAGTGACTCGTCTTAGTTTTATACTGGTATTATTAATCATTTCAATTCAAAGCGTTTCTTTACTTTAACATACATTTGTATTATACTGCCTATTCTGGTGAAAATCGAATGAAAATTCGTTCAGCAGTTTTTGAGATGGCTAACAGATAAGTTATAATAATACTGTGCCACAAGTTACCATGAAATCCTTGATAGGGGTTTATTAACTCAGTGATAACTAGTATACGCTCATTTTTGAGACACATCTCGGGTATCTTCCCTTAATCGCTTCAGTCCTAGAAATCGATCATGAATTAGAAAATATTCACGATTAATACCATTCACAGGTATTTTTTTAAAAGCATATATTGTGTCCCGCAGCTAGGTAATGGCCTGCCGATTTCCTTTCAAACCTCTTTGCCTTAGGCGATATTTGGACAAGTTGTGACATGGCCAGCCCACTCCTACTTTAGCATGGCTGTATAAAAAAAAAGCTACTTTCATAGGAATATTTAATGGTAGGAAAATACCAAAATTTTCCATGACTATATGTAAAGAGAGCTGAAAAGATATAAAGCCTCTTACAATTTTTTCCGCGAAGTGTCGTAATCGGCCTTCAGTCATTTGCCATAAATTATATCGAACAAAAAACTCTATGGTTACTACCCAACAAATTTCTCAAAGAAAACTGAGGAAAAATACGTAACAACATCAAAAAGAAACTAAGAAATAAAGCTTATTTATACCACAAAGCCTTATTTACTCCAAATTTCTCACTCATTCATACAAAAATTCAAAGAATTTGTTTCGCCTAATTTCGGTTACGTTAACGTAAAAAAGTACGTTCGCACTTAGAATTTAGCTCACGCTTGAGTACAAGGTTACGTTAGAACTATTTATTCAGTTCAGTCTAGGTAGACGTGACCTACGACAACTGGCGGTCTAGCCGTCGGCACAGCCTTCAACTCGGCCTAGGACGTTGACTCAGATCCTGACATTGATTGGTGAGCTATTTATTAGAATTATGAGGTGATTCAGGTTGGAAACGAGACTTTCGGTCTATTTTTGTAACGTTATTAATTAGTAGTAGTTTCAACATTTTTGGTATTGGAAGTTTTTATTTGACTGCACTGGAAAAAGGACTATATTTTTGAAGTGTTTGTACGTATATATATACACGTATTTATGTACTAGCGGTCACGACAAAAGTTATCCATCCAGAAGCATATCGTCAGAAAAAGAAAATGAGAACCGTATTACAGCGCCATCTATCGGGTTCAATTGCAATTTCATACTATCCAGCAATGCAGAAGCCTAAACCTAGTCTATGAGCATGAGGTACTACGATTACAAAATTCTCATAAAATAATATATCTTCGTTTCCATAATCTACGCATTGGCGCTGTTTGTGAAATGAGGGTGCATCAGGGTGAATTGTATATCTGCTTGACCCTCAGAGTGTACTGGCGTGCTGTCATGTTATGAAAAGGTGTTAACAATAAAAAGATATGACATTCCAGTAATCGCGGAAGATTGGCTATCATTTGTTGAAGAGTTCAATAGTCTATTACATCTTAAATATTTCAACAGATCTTCGATAAATTTAACCGGGGCAGTCTCGAAAAAATGCTTCTCCAAAAAGTAATTCATATAATCATAGAAAGAAACATACAAACAGTCGAGCAGAGAATTTCCTCCATTTTCGAATTCGATTCAAAACAAATAGCTTAGCTACTTAGGTATAATAAAAAAGAACCTATTGGGCTGAATAAAACATAATATTTTTATTACATTTTACTCATTCATTATAAGCGAATCTACAATACCGACGGCTTCAAGATTATCAGGTATTACTTTTTTGCTTTGGTAACGTAATCTTTTGCCGAAACTTTCCATTTGTACCTGAAACATATTATTGTATTGTACAATATACAACTGGAATAATACACACTCATTTACAATCTTGTTAGAAAATTTTGTAATAATCATCAGCACTAAAATTTTCATTTTAATTTTCTGATCATCATATTTTTACTAAAATGTGTTTATACCATTTTCCAAAAGCATGATTATAACCATAACACTGTATTACAATATTCTACTATTTTCTTTTTAATTTCTCTTAAATTTTTTATATTTTCTGGAAAATTCCTTGCCTAATTAAGCCAACAGCTAAGTTTTGTTGAGCTATCAAAGCCGTAGTATTGTTTCATACTCGAACGTAAACCGGAATGTAAGACTATGCGAGTCTAGTCATGCGAATGCAGCTTAGAAAAACTAAGTTAGCTATAAATCTATGCAAGCTAAGCTAAACAAACATCCCTTATCCTAGTCTACAGTTTTGTGAACACATTTATTCTGCGTAAAGCTAAAGAGTGGAATTCCTTATACAGAATGTGTTTCTTGATAGCTAGGGGTCTTCTAGATAAGTGTGCTCCATCGTTGACTATATCATCGATTACCATCAGATGAGATAGTGGACAATCGGGAGTCTATCAATCTATCTATAATAATAATGAAAACAACTTGACAGTTATTTTTTTTTAACTAATATTATAATGATTATAATTATCATCATCATCTCAGCCGAAAGACGTACACTGCTGGACATAGGCCTCCCCCAAGCATCGCCACAGCTAGTCCTGTGCGTTTTGCATCCATCGGATTCCCGAGACCCTCGCCAGGTCGTCGGTCCACCTTGTGGGAGGCCTTCCAACGCTGCGTCTTCCGATTATAATTATACTTAGGTGATAATGTAGTTTCAGCTTAGCTGCATCTCACAAAAATTTTCACGATCAAACCATGAATTTAGTTTTTGCTAACGTTACAGAAATGGCTATAGAAAAAACAAGATAATCAACGTCGATTGAGAATGGCGATATGCAAAACGATTCGTCACTACTGCGCAGAAGCATTTCCTAAACAAGTTTATTTAGTAAAAAAACACATAAGCGGAATGCAATACCTACTTGCACAAATTACATTGACCCTAGATTTTATTACGTCTCGTCTCAGATTCACTCGTGTATTACTAATCTTTAAAATTCTTGGGTTTTCTGCATACATCGAAGGACTGGAACAATTTACCTGCTGCGGTCTTCCCGTCCGATTATAATTTAGGAGTCTTCAAGGCTAGAGTGAATAAGCTTTTAATAAATTAGTGCGCCTCAGCGTCAACGACTGCATCACTGCTTACTATCAGGTCGGATCGCGGTCAAGCACTGGTTTATACCAATTTAAAAAAATACTATGATAAGCATGTGTTATACACCTAAACCTTCTTCATGAAAATGTCATGAAAATTCGTTCAGTGATTATTTTATAATGTGTGTATATACCTATATTACCTATATACAAAATGTAACTGGAATAATGCAGACCCTTAATAATATACCCCAATAAGAAAATGAAGTTACAGATTTAAGTATCAAACATTTCTCAAAACATTTTTTTTTAATTTTTATCAAATTGACGTAAATTGTATCGACATTCTCAGCTTTCGTTCTGAATTGCAACTATAAGAAATAACGCGTTTAGTTACCGAGTTTTATGCACCATTTTATTTTTTGTTAAAAAATACTTTTTTATTTCTTTTTTTTGTGGGAACTACAGTTTTCTTTGGGATTATTGTTTCTTCTTCTTCTGTACTTTGTGTTTAAGATGTGTCTCATGCTTTTATTTTTATTTTTTGTATTAGTGCTAGTTTTAGCTGGCGGGTGGTGCAGGGTTGCACCGTAATTATTCTGCTTTTTTTTGCAATCAGATATAGTTTATGGTATATATAATTATAATATATATATAACTAAATATTGTTTATGTCAGACGATGAGTCTTTCTTTTCTGCAAATGAATCTGCTGCCTCTTCAAACGACTCTAGTTTTTGTTCTCTAGGCGACACCCTTGGTGACTTCGTGGCTCGTAGCTTTGGTGATGGGTCTAGTCAGCTGCTAAATGTGTGTCACATTAACGCTCAAAGCGTTGCCAGCCACTACAGCGAGTTGTACAACACATTTAATAACAGCAACGTTCATGCCATCCTGATATCCGAAACATGGCTCAAACCACACCTTCTGTCCACCACTTACCCCCTCACTGGTTTCGTTCTTATACGAAACGATCGAACTGGTAAGGGAGGGGGTGGTGTGGCCATATATCTCCGAAGTGATTTTCCCTACAAAGTACTGGCTTCTTCCTCTTCTAACTATTCTGCTTCTGCTGAATTTCTCTTTCTTGAAGTTTGCGTCAGAGGAGCCAAAACTATCATTGGTGTTATATACTGCCCTCCCACTGTTGATTACTTCACTGAATTCGAATCAGTACTTGAATCTATGGGTTCTGAGTATGCACATCACATCATAATGGGTGACTTCAACACCAACCTCCTTGCCCAAAACTCCCCTCGGTCCCGTAAGCTCCTCCATCTTATAGAGTCAGTGAGTATGCATGTATTGCCGCTCCAACCTACTCATCATAACACTGCGAGTGATGACACCTGGCTCGACCTGATCCTTACCTCTAATCCTTCCCTTGTCTCTTTCCATGGTCAACATGATGCACCTGGTTTTTCTCATCACGACATGATTTTCCTTTCCTATATCCTTAAACCTCCTAAACCTAAACCCAGGGTTCTGTACAGGCGTTGTTTTGCGAGGATGGACGTTGAAAAGCTAAAGAAGGATGCTTCTATGGTTGATTGGGAGCTTATGACAGAGGCCACTTCAGTTGACGAAAAGGTGTCAATTTTTAATGACATTGTGGTTAACCTTTATGACATCCACGCTCCTATCAAAAGAGTTAAATTGAAACGTCCTCCCGCACCTTGGATGACAAGAGAAATACAGATGGCCATGCGACGCAGGGACCGTGCATTTCGCAAACATAAGAGAGATCGTACCGAAGAGAACTGGATTTTATTTAAGTCTTCAAGGAATAGATGTAACCAGATGATACGCAACGCCAAACGCCGCCACATTCTCAAAAATGTTTCTTCTTCCTCTTCTGCCGATACCTGGAAATTCCTTGGAACACTTGGTATCGGTAAACCGCGACATTTGGACCTTCCAAATTCTGTTGATTTAGATGATCTGAACCGACATTTCTCCACTGTGCCTACCTTGGATCATCTCACTAAAGCACAAACTCTGTCTCTAATCTCTGGTCTAACGCGTCCTCAAATTAATCCTTTTCGATTCGTTCCAGCTGAACCGGAAGAGATCAAAAAAATCATTCTCTCCATCAAATCCAAGGCGGTTGGATGTGATAATATCTCTCGTGGTATGATCATTACGATCCTTGATCACCTCCTACCTGCCATCTCCCATATTGTTAATTTTTCCCTGTACTCCGGAATATTTCCCTCCTTATGGCGTAAGGCTTATGTTCGTCCACTACCCAAAGTTTCCCATCCCACTCTTCCAACCCACTTCCGCCCAATTTCTATCCTTCCTTTCCTATCCAAAGTGCTTGAGGCCTGTGTCCACAAACAACTCGCAAGATTTGTGCAGTGTAATTCACTCATAAGCCCTTTGCAATCTGGGTTCAGGCCGGGACATAGCACTGTCACTGCCCTCCTTAAAGTGACTGGTGATATAAGGGCAGGGATGGAGGATACCAATGTCACTGTGCTGGTATTGGTCGATTTTTCTAACGCCTTTAATACCGTCAGTCACGAGATCCTTTTGGCCATCCTGTCCTATATTATGATCTCTTCCGAAGCGCTGGAGTGGTTCACTTCCTATCTTCGGGATCGTCAGCAGTCGGTTCACGCTGGAGATTCTACATCTCGCTGGTGTGGGTTGGAAACTGGCGTTCCTCAAGGCGGTATCCTTTCTCCTCTTCTGTTTTCTATTTTTATTAATATCATTACCACCGTACTTCAGTGTTCGTATCATCTGTATGCAGATGACTTGCAGTTGTACTGTCAAGGAAAAGTTGACGAAATATCTGCCGCTATCGATCTATTAAATAGGGACTTAATAGCTATAAAGGCCTGGTCCGACAGATTTGGTGTTGCCGTTAATCCCAATAAATGTCAGGCTATCATCATTGGGAGTTCGCGAAGCATCGCTAAAATTGACAGTGCAACATTGCCACCAGTTCGTTTCGACGGTACGATTGTCCCATTTAGTTCCGATGTTAAGGATCTAGGCTTGCGCATTGATTCTACTCTGAACTGGCGGAATCAAGTGGCTAGTGTTAGTCAGAAGGTTACAGGAACACTTCGGGCTTTGTTTCGGTTGAAGAATCTGTTGCCATCAAGCACGAAGACAATGCTTGTGCAGACCTTGATTTTTCCAATCATCGATTATGGTGACGTGTGCTACTATGACCTGAATGCAGATCTCCTCAACAAACTTGACCGCCTTCTAAATTACTGCATTCGATTCGTATTCAATCTTCGTAAATATGATCATGTTTCAGCGCATCGGTCGCTTCTAAAGTGGTTGCCTATACGTCAGCGCAGAGAGCAAAGAGCGCTCATTACCTTATTTTCTCTTCTTAATTCTCCTAATTCCCCGCGTTATTTAGACTCTCATTTTCAATTCATTTGCGCCAACCATAATAGAAATTTGCGCTCATCTCATAATCGCCTACTTCAATTTCCTTCTCATCGTACTGACTATCTTCACTGTTCTTTCTTTGTTCAAGCTATTTCTTTGTGGAATGCGCTCCCCCAGGAGATCAGGATGGCAACGAACCGATTAGCATTCAAAACCAAAGTTCGCGAGATGATTCGTAAGAAGTTGGCAGTAGTATCATCACAGCGGTGAAGATATCTAATTGTCGATTATAACCAATTGTTTGACTGTGTATGTATGTATATGTAGATATATGTAGTTTATTAATTTGAGTATATATTATGTTTATTATTGTATTTATGGTTTATTAGTATATCTATTCTTGTCTTCGCTTTTTCTTTCTCTTATTGCACCTACCACAATTTTTTCTCTGCATCACCCAAAGGTTGACTGGTAGAAAATGCCCAAGGCATTAAGTCCGCCTCTGTACTTATATGTGCATAAAGCATTAAATAAATAAATAAAAAATAAATAATTATCTGATGAAAATTGAACACATCTCAGATATAACTAGAAAAACTACTTAATAGATCGGTGATCATCTTAACATAGCTCCCGGAATTCAAAAGCACGTTAAGCCGTTGGTCCCGGCCGTTATTTTTACATCCTTCTAATTCGTTTTGGATAGTTAGAAAGTATTAGGTTTCCCGGCTTCTAACCTGACTGGTGTTAACCAGTCTTACCATATCACCCTCTTACTGGATTGTGGAGGTTAGCTAGGCAGACCGATCTTTGTTCTCCCGCTCTAGGGCTGAGTGGGTTGACGTGCCAGACTTTTACTAACTAAAATCCGAGTGAATGTTTTTCCCTATGTTTCTTCTTTCCCTAATGTCTTAGGACCCTAGGATTCCTTCTCGAGCAACTCATAGGCCCAGTAGGTTTTGACCCTGCTGGGCTTTTACAGTTTTGCTGACATCTCTTTGAGGCCCGCGTGGAACACTACGTGCCGTCTACGATTCGGGTTCGGTCCGGATAGCGAGCTACCCATTACTTGCTATTCGCAAGCCCTGTGGTCAAATAAGGAGGAGATATTTAACATAGGTGCAGTTTTCTTTCACGTCTTCTTCATTTTCAGAATGAACCGAGAGGTTGGTTTACAGGTTCTTAAAATATGACGTAATTCCGATTGAACCAAAAGAAAAAATCTGTAATTACAGTAAGCGTATTGCAAGCTTCATTAACTTTTCCAGAGCAAGTCAACATTAAACAGAGATACGGAATTGGTAATAAAGAAATGTACGTCGTTATACGTAGTCTGTTTCCTTTTAATACTTGTTTCATGGAAAACACAAACATCTGGACCGCATTAATTCCCCGGCCATCAGCCGACTAAATCAATAAATCAGCATTTCCTTCCCAATACGAAAAACCAAACAAAAAAAAACCTCGATCCAGAAATTAAACAAACAATGTAAATTAAAAAACGTATATATAAAAAAACCACACATCGTAATTTAAAACGTAATGACGTTCCATTTCGCAGGACGACTGAACGAAAATTAAACATGCTTTGCAGTGTGCCAGTTAAAATTATTTTTTCACTACTTACACAGCCCACTGTGTGTCCGCTGCCGTATATACGAAAAAAAACGAAAAAGGCACAAATACAAACACGCAAATCCATCATGTGAACAACAAAATAACGCACACTTTTACATCTTTTAACACAACACATTGACATATTCTACCGAATACTGAGGCAGAAAGAATGCACTTATGCACACAGACACAGAAATACGCACACAAAAAGAAAATTCGGTGTTCCTATAATCAAAAATTCTGTGCTTGTGTGCGTACCGTCATTCCCACGCACGGGTAATGTGTTAACATGCTAGTTCTACAAACAGTACACCACCAATTTAATTTCAACCTTACCTCCTTCTTTTACAGTTTAAATTTCAGCAATTCAGTTTAATGATTGGGTTGCATTGCCTTTGCATGTGTGAGCGAGCGATTCGTTCGTTTTGTTCCTTTTTTAAATTTCACCGTTTAGTTCAATCTATTTATTGGTCGGTAGTCGTGTGTGCGTTGCGGTCGCGTGTGTACACGCGGTCAGTGCGCTTGTGTGGGTGCGCGAAAGTGCGTAGAAAAATGGCGGGATATAATTATGTATGATTTTTAACTAGCAAATTATACGACGCTGTCTGTTCTTTGTTGTTTTACTCTACCTACTTATCCTTTGGGGATTTTGTGGGGGTTTAAACAGGAAAGTGTGATAATGAAGTCATTATGAGACTAATTTCAAGACGTTTGCTGTAGACGACGTATTTTCGTGTTCCTTCGCTTCTGGCATCTCTTGCCGATGGACGCGTCCAAAGCGTTCAACAAGTAGTTCGCTCGTAAAATTGGAGGTTCTCAACGTCTTCCGAGTTTCAACCATCTTAAAAAACCATTTATTTCAGGTTCGCCAGCTCTAACATTACCTACCTGAAAAAAGAAATAATGTAGTGATACTGAAATTGTCATGGTTTTTCCATCTATTTTCTTGAGCCTTGTTGATAAAATTTGTTTTTCAGTTAAGTAATTTTATACTTTTATGTGTCCGATTTTTGCCTTATGTAAAAACATTAAACAAGTAAAAAAATATGTACAATATAATGAAAAATAATAATGATATTTTACAGATAATCGCTGTTGTTGCTATTAATTTCATTGTTTTTGTTTGTGCTAATTTAAAATTATTGGTTCTGAGAATTGCTATAATTAATCGTTTTATTCGATCCCACATTTATTTAAACATGCCACTGGATAATTGCTATATTAATTGTAATAATACATTTTTACATTAAAAATTCTTGATATATTATTACAAAAATTGTTTTGTCCATCCAAATTCATTAGTTTCCAAAATAATCGTGTTTTATTTAGTAAGTAAGTAAAGTAATGTAGTAAATAAGTCAGTACAAGTTCTTGCAACATTTTACATTCTTACGGCATTTGGAATTTTCCGGTGACATATATATTTGCAGGAAAAAAATGTTGTGAATTACAAGTTGATCTGAATATGAGATTATCCCCGTCTTTCAACATGTCCGAAATATCTTCAGTATCCTAATAAAGATATCTCTCTTCCTTCAAATTAATGCTAATTTTAAATGCATAAACGAAAACCTTTTCTTCATGAATTTCCTTTTCTCTGAAACTACAGAAAAACGACATTATTCAAAGATGCTATTTTTCCTCGCCGTTATCGTCCTATTGTTATATGAAGACGTACCTAACATCCATCTAGGCATTTTTCTTTTCTAGGACTGCGGTTAGTCCGAAAAAAATACCGTGGGCCTCGCGACGGACAACTGCAGATACACTATAGGTTTTAGTCAGTAAAACTCTGTCACTTCCTCTCACTCCACCCAGATGGGGATAAGTCATTTGATAATTTCCCATGAAAAAATAGACATTCTTCTGATAGCAATAGGCATTCTTTTTTTGTGCCGTCTCGACACAGTCCTTGTGATTTTCTTTTTTTTTGAGGAGCTTAATCATCCAATGACTTCCTTCTCCCACACTAGGGTGGAACAAAAGGGCGTGTGCAATTAAGTGAAATTTTAGTGCTGTAATTATGATTGTAACTTAATTTCATAATTGGGGTGCATTATTTCAGTTACATAATATAATAGTATATTTTATCATACTATACCGTTACTTTTTGGTGTACAATAAAGTTTATTCTATTCTATTCTATTCTATAACGTCAATCATCATCATCATCTGCCTAGCCTTTTCCCAACTATATTGGGGTCGGCTTCCAGTCAAGCCGGATTTAGCTGAATACCAGTATTTTACGAGGAGCGGCTGCCTACCAGACCTCCACAACCCATTAACTGGGGTAATACGGTACTTCATGGCAAGACTGGAGTCAGATTTACTGGCTTCTGACTATCCGTAACGACTGCCAAAGATCTCCAAATGACAGCCGGGACCAACGGCTTAACGTGCTTTCCGAGGCACGGAGGAAACTCGTTATGTTAAGATGGTCACCCATCCACAGACCAACCTAGGCAAGCGTTGCTTAACCTTGAAGATCGACCTGTGCGGCTGTTATTATCAATAAACAGTATTATTAAAAAGGTCAATAATTATCATCTTTATAATTTGATATTTTATGATAAAAACCTACAATTGACGTTGACTTTTTACTTTTAATTTTTCGTAGAAAATACTATTAGAAAGCCAGGCCATTGATCCCCGAGGGGTGAGAAATTGTGGTAGAAAGAAGGAACTTTAAGGTATTTAATCCTTAACAAAATTTGATGAGTAGCATCGAAAATTTAGTTGCTACGTACAAATATTACCGAGAAAAACAGACAAGTGTGTCTGTTCTAAACGTTTGAAGAAGTTACGATATAAAGTCAATAGGAATATTTTACTTTCTCATAATACAGTTCCAAGAAAGGATCTTTCCATCTGGAGCACCCTATTTAAACAAATATTTCCGATTTCTAATTTCGCCAACTGAAATAAAAGAAAAAGAAAGAAAGTTTATTATCACGAAAACGACGCAACAATCTAACATTAAATCTGATAAAAACGCTGAAAAACAAAACTATAACAAAAACTTATTTCATTACGAACACGACATTCGCAAAATCACGAGCCTAAGTACCTCTAACAGTGCCAACATCCCTGCACCCCTGTTTCATCCCCTTCATTTGAATCTCAAAGCAAAAACGGACGTAATTAAAAATTCTCCCAAATTTAGGGTGTCGCCCTAACTAACGAAACTAGTGCGATCCGCCGCGATCCGGTGCGAGCCAGTTCAGAGCGGTTACAACCGGTCTATTCCCGAATTCGTTCCTTGGCCTACAGGTGTGCATTAGTGCGGCGGGTGTATGTGCGCGTGTGGTGCGTCTGTGTGCGTGCCGGGTGAAATGCAACTTGTTCTTAGGAGTAGAGAACGGCAGCGGGGCTCAAGCTGTGGTTATTTTTAGACGTGTTTTTGGTACTCGTTGTGCGAAAAATTTGTGAGACTTGAAATGTTCACTTGCTTCATATTAAGACAATGATCACTACCTAATGACGGATACGAGACGCACAGGTCGGATCGGTGTGGCGACGCTTGGGGGAGGCCTATGTCCAGCAGATGACGTCTTTTAGCTAAGATGATGATGATCACTACCATACATTCAGGGGTATCTGTAGCTTCAGACCATGATGATGATCATCAAACAGAATTCTTGATGTGTAATTGTGTACTGGATCCTATTGTGATCTCGTTCTGTCACTCAATGATTGGCTGAAAGAAAACTGAACTTAATAAGTTAAGCTCGCCTATGTACTTGAATTCTGTTATCCATTATGTTGTAACTTATCATCATGTGCAATAAAGAACTAAAGATTGATTGTCCTTTATAAAATTTAAAGACTAGTCACTTCGATTCCAATGCAACTTTAATAACTAATTTAACAGCTACGTTACACTAATATTTAGAAAATGAAAAAGTTATGGGTGTTATATTGAATACAGGATTATTTGTAAGCGTTACGGTGGCCCTGAAATACAAAGGGTAACTGAAGGAACATAAGTAGATTAGAGTCAGTTAGAGTGACAATCTCTACCGCTCCACCTAAACGGAGGAGTTATTTGTTGATTTTCCGAGCTACTGTAAATTTTTATATTGAACAATCATCATTCGCCTAGCCTATTCTCAACTATATTGGGGTCGGCTTTCAGTCAAGCCGGATTTAGCTGAATACCAGTATTTTACGAGCATTCCAAAACCCATTAACTGGTGTAACACGGTACTTCATGGCAAGACTGGAGTCAGATTTACTGGCTTCTAACTATCCGTAACGACTGCCAAAGATCTACAAATTTTTATATTGAACAATAAAATGTATAATTATTTATTTATCTTATACAACGATGATATAGAAAATGGCCAAATCTTTTGTTCAAGAAGCTCCAAAATACTTGTTTAGTTTATAAAAAGTAGCTTCCTGTTTTGATGACTAACGCAAAATGGCGTCAATACTGTTTTCACTTCAGCTTACGTTTTCAAGAAAAACACATGTTTTGTGTTTACTGCATTATCATACCACTTTGTCTGCCTTGGATTTCACTTTTAGCGAAGATTTTCGTTTTCTACTCCCTATTAGAAAAACAAGATTTATTCCGATTATTTTTAGTGAAGTTTTTTTTTCTGGAAAAGCGTGAACCAGTCTGTTGGAGATGTGGGGTAAAACGATCCTGAATAAGGACAGTAGAGTTAGAGGTAAGGTCTCACAAACCTCCGTTGAAAAAGGAGAGTCCTATGACCAGACGAGTGTTGTGTTTTGTCGAGACAACTGCTCGATAGTTGATTTCTGAGAACAGGACATACAGGGATGCAGGATAGTTCCTATGTGGTAACATTGATGTCGCTACATTGTTATGACATTCGTTCTTCGAGCTTTTTTTCTTCTTTAAGAAGATTCCCATACAGCACAAAATTATGAACAGTTTGTAACAGTTTTTTCTCGTGTTAGTCAGTCAAGAATTCAAGCTGATAAATAGCAAAAGCCCAAAAAAATCGCATAACACATTCTGTAAAAGGACGGATGAAAGGTTGATTTGACTTTCATCTTCAGCCACTGTAGCCACCTTACACCTCCCATAACTACTACAAGACATCTTTCAGCCACCTCGCTGACAGCAGATTTTAACCTCAGATAATTTAGGGTACAAATCGTCCTCCAAAATGACGTGCAACACTGTCCACACACACATATATTACCCCACAACATGTCCCGTGTCTCGTGATTGTAAAAGATTGAGGGGCAAGTTTTGGATCAAAATATATAAGCAATGATAACATTCATATTATTCAAGTACAAATAACAAAAATAAAATTTACAGTAATATAATTTGTGAAAAGGAAATGATTCAGTAAACTAAAGTCTATGAGTTTTTTTTTTATATAACATAAACTAGTGCTTGACTACAAATGGTAAGCAGTGATGCAATCAACGTCAACCGAGGCAACCTCTTTGCTCCCGATTTCTTTTAACCTTTGGAAGCAAAAGCAATAATATACAACATGCTCATAGACCTTACTGGGGCCCTGGGTTGTACGAAAGAGAACCCCGTGGGCCTGGAGCGAAGGCAAAGAATGAACAGGAGTGGGTTTTAGTCACTAAAAGGCTGACCCTCCCGCTCCGAAGTCATTTTAATGATTTCCCACCTAAAAAAAGCCTATACGCCTATTTTTCCTCTAAATTAACATTAGCACTCAAAACTAAACCCATAAACACGAAAATATCATTAAGAAGAACTATCTAACAAAAAAAAATATTAGTTCAACAAAAACTCCCAGAACAAACATTATTTTTGGAGTATAATTGCAAAAAGTTTGCCGCACCTGCCATAGAGTAATGTTTCGCGGTAACAGGTCTGCCCGCCATTTTGAAACTTTTTTTTAATGCTTTCGAATTTCGGGTGCCTAGGACAATGACCTCGTCCGCCCTGTGGAAGGCATAGGGTATTTTATGTGCATTTTCAAGGCTTGCGGACCTTCTTTTGTAGTATATAGTTAGCTATGAAGTACATTCGTGCTTTTTCGTGGACTGTGTTGAGAAGTAAGATTGTATAGTTTGGATTTCGATCTACAATAAGTTCGGGATATACTTTTTTTTTATATAACATAAACTAGTTAGCATTAGCATTATCGACCTTGTAATGTTCCCACTGTTGGGACTCAGGCCTCCTCTCTAGGAGAGGGAATGGGCTGTAATCCACCACGCGGGCCCAGAGTGGATTGGTGGATGCCACATGTCTTCGAATTTTTGGTTCTAGGACATGCCGGTTTCCTTACGATGTTTTCCTTCACCGTAAACACTTCACATAAACTAGTACTTGACTGCAATCCCACCTGATGGTAAGCAGTGATGCAGTCGTTGATGGTGAGGTGCACTAGTATATTAAGAGCCTGTTCACTCTACACTTCTTATATTTATCTCCTGATTTCTAAATTAGGGATTTGAAGTTGAAACTGTGTTCAATTTTCCTTAATGCTTAAATTTTACTGGTTTTCAGACAAAAATATGTAGATATCAATTGTTTGGCCCGCTTTTGATCACTATTTCATTTGATGGTAAGTGATGTATCATCAATGTAGATCTTTGGCAGTCGTTACGGATAATCAGAAGCCAGTAAATCTGACTCCAGTCTTGCCATGAAGTACCGTGTTACCCCAGGTAATGGGTTGTGGAGGTCTGGTGGGCAGCCGCTCTTCGTAAAATACTGGTATTCAGCTAAATCCGGCTTGACTGGAAGCCGACCCCAATATAGTTGGGAAAAGGCTAGGTAGATGATGAGAAATACTTTATTTCTAAACGGTGATTTTTTTATTAATTGATAGGCTCATGTTTGACCACTATGTCTTCTGATGGTAAACTATGATGTGGTTGACGATGGAGCATGCTTGTATAGAAGTAATCTATTCACTCTTGACTTAAAGACTTTTGTCTGTATGTAATTTTGATATAATGATAACTAGGATCTTTTATTTACTCAAGTTATTGTAAGTAGCTCGTTTTATTTACAGTTGGAATCTTCTTTGTAAACACTCATCAAACCAAACTAGTTATTCCGAGAAACAGCTACTGTTCTAGCAAGTAATTACGATTTAATATTACTCAAGTACTAAAGTATTATACAGCTTTGCTTTGGACTTACAAGAAATAATTAAAAATAATACTATAACTTATAATAGTAGTGTAGTAGTAGTGGCTAGATAATAACAGCCGCACAGGTCGATCTTCAAGGTTAAGCAACGCTTGCCTAGGTTGGTCTGTGGATGGGTGACCATCTTAACATAACGAGTTTCCTCCGTGCCTCGGAAAGCACGTTAAGCCGTTGGTCCCGGCTGTCATTTGTAGATCTTTGGCAGTCGTTACGGATAGTCAGAAGCCAGTAAATCTGATTCCAGTCTTGCCATGAAGTACCGTGTTACCCCAGTTAATGGGTTGTGGAGGTCTGGTAGGCAGCCGCTCCTCGTAAAATACTGGTATTCAGCTAAATCCGGCTTGACTGGAAGCCGACCCCAATATAGTTGGGAAAAGGCTAGGCAGATGATGACTATAACTTATAGTACTGTGTACTGTCTTTTTACTGACGCCATCTAAATAACTAAGTTTTGTATTAATAAACTATTAAGTTTTGTATTAATAAACTAAATGAACACCAATAAACTAAACGTACCTATATTTTGTACTTCTGGGCAATCATTATCTATAGTAAAATTTCACTTTTTCTGTTTTCAGGACCTTACCAGTGAAAATGAAGCGCGCCGTCGGAAAATGAAAAAGCAAACTGAGTTTATTGAGAGTTGCTAATATTTATCAGAATGCTTTAAAACCTTTAATTTGAGACAAAAAAATAGTAACTAAATAAACCTGTTATTTTCCAAAAATGTTGTTGGAAATCGATAAAATCCGTTCAATGCATCCGTACACTCGTCTGGTGAAGATACAGATTAACGTCACATCTACTCTAGACACCCCACAGATAAAGAGATAAGCCGACCAGTCGCGGCGTTTTTAACTTGATTAGTAGGTAATCTTTTTACTACGGTTTTTCTCGTATTGCTGGACTCGCGTAGATATCTCTCTCTATAGACTCAAGGAGAGATTTCTCTATAAAATCTTTTATGAAATAGTAATTGTACTCCATGTTTTTGACCGCGTCTTTGGTGTAAATCCGCTCCTATTGGTCTTAGCGTGATGTTAGAAAATTCTTTTAGTGTTCCATAAGCAACTGAAATATTTTTCAAACTGGGAGTTCCTGTTACCGTGTTCAAACTCACCAGCTTCCTAATATTAACACTTGTAATACTTTAGTATAGCCATGTCATGACTAATAAATTTATTTTGACTATTTTCATTACGCAAAACGCCCCTAAAAAAATAATAGGTCTATTCAGAATTTAAACAATTATAACCCATAACACAAGTTGAATGTTATTAATTTGGGTACCAAGGTTCAATAAAACTAGCACTTGAAACAAATAAAATAGTCTTCTGTAATTTAAACTACGTCTACCACAAATCTAACCAAATCATTCGTACGAGTATTTATTGTTTCCAATCGAAAAACTTTCTACTTTCGAACCCCGAAAAAAAACCTACCCATTTAGAAACTACGGCCCTTCTATTTTACAATTTTAATTTACCGGCAGAGGTCGAAACCATTTCTAACTTAACAAATTTTGAAGGGTTTTTTCGATGCCACCCCGGGGGTGGGTCGCGGGTGAACAAATACGCCAAAGTAGCCAGAGGTCACTAATTCGATTCCCGGCTCACGTATACGTAGAACAAATATATGTTGTGTGGTGAAGGGTCGGGTGGACGGACTGTTTATTAATTTTTTAGGACGAAAGTTCTTTTTTGTTTTTTAATTTACCAGGTTTGGATGGGTTTTCTAGGATGGGGGGGTTTGGTATTGATTTTGGATTGTTAAAGTGGTGGTTAGCTCATTGGCAATATTAGATCCTTCTTAATTATTTATTGTACAAAAAAAATGACAGTGATAAACAACTTTTTTCTGCCAGCAAACTTTTGATTGATAGAGAGGATGAATGTTAAAGATAGGACTAATACTCATATATACATACTAATATTATATCAGTTATTAGGAAGGTCAGATAGACTGTCGTTCTTGACAAAAATGGGAACTCAGCTATATTCCCTTTAGCTGAAATCCGACAGCAACAATTTTGAAATAAAGCTAGACATACGAAGATGTAAGTTTAATAGTAGATCATCATCATCGTTCTAGCCGAAGATCGTCCACGGCTAGATATAAGTTTCCCTAGTTGTCGCCACTTTGACTGGTTCTGTGTATTCCACACCCATCGGATTCCCGCGACACTAAGTCATTGGTCCACCATGTACGAGTCCTTTTAACGCTGCATCTTCCGGTACGCGGTCACCACTTCAGGACGTTCCGGCGGTTCTGTAAGCAATGTGCCCTACACGCTGCCACTTAAGTTTGGCGTTTTTTCGGACTATGTCGGTAACCTTAGCTCTCAATTTTAAGGTCATTAGTATTTTAATTATACATCTATTTTGCTTAACCAGCTGGGTGAGCTTTTAAACTTACACACAAAAAAGCCTTGTTACTAAATAATAACATTTTAACTATGACATCGCAAAGCCCTACAATACCCCACCCATGAGACCCATTTCCAGGAGTTGTTCCACTTTTTCTAACATCTAAAAACGGGCTCATAATAAAAACCACTCACACATCATGCATGTAAACTTATAATTCACTTTTACCGCTCGTATATAAGAGAATCCGAACAAAAAAACTTTATTGGCTTTCAAACGACGCCTTAGGGCGACATCGATCGTGCACAACATGTACCGCTTTCTAATGTGCGGCGTAAGGTAAAGGCGGTAGCGGGTAGTGGTAAGCGGTAGCGGGGAGCGAAGCGAGGACAGCCGTGTTTTTGGCGAAATAAATGATTGCCCAGGAGTGGGACAGAACAGGCTGATAAAAAAAAAATATCAAGTTTTATAAATCGACATATTTTCTGTCTGCAAAAGAAACTGGAAAAATTGTTAATTGTGCACAAAATAATAGACCCTTGACTTTAACTTTATACTTGCGATTATTTTTAATAATAACTGTGTCTTAGTTTTGTTAAACTTAATTCGTAAATAAATTAGGTCCTTATTAAATTAATTTGAATGACTTCCACTCGACTCAGTAGCCCTGAAGTAAAACTTTCGATTATTTTCTAGTTAAAGATCTCGGCTTGGAATAATGGGGATCAGTTTAATAATTTAATTATTTCACTCTTTTTCCTTTCTTCGTTTTTGAAATGATTTAGTTCAGCACTGTTTAACAGATTATATTTGTGAATCCTACAAGGAGTCCCACAATAAAAAAATAATATAAAATGTTATTTCAGACCGTAGTCTATTATGTTGGTAATCACACCCTATAAAAAACTATGTTAATAAAAGTTACAGAAAAAAACTTTTACTTCGTTTAAATAATATATTTTGCTCACACTGGATACACCAGGTGAGTAAAATATATTTGCCACACATGTATCCAGTGTGCCAAAATAGCTTATCACGTTATCACTAATAACCCCCTCAGAATGATGTTGCTGCTTCCACGTACTCTGCACATCATGGATGCTACCCGCTTTCTTATATATAGCTTTAAAATCATCAATATTATGCGACCGCGTCGGCAGTCATTCCAGATGCACTGCAGTAACGTGGGAGCCCCAACAACATCCTGAAGGCATTGTTATACTAGACTTTGAGGGCGTTGCAATGAAAACTATAAAAGAGATTTTTTCAAAATAATATTTACGATTGCTTGACTGCGATCCCACTTGATGGTAAGCAGTGATGCAATTGAATTGCTTTTGATCCATACTACATAGTTTATTAGGAACGCACTGTAGCCTTGAAAACACCGAAAGTAAAATCAGATGGGAAGACCGAAGCAGGCCAATTTTTCCAGCCCTTACATTACAAATTATGAACTCGCTATCCGCTTCCACTCTACACCATCCCCTAGATATGTGAACCGACCCCTATCTAAAATCGTTTGGAAATAAAACGCGCATAGAGGATCTCCTATAGGAATTAACCGGGTAGGCACAGGCCACAACTAATATATGGCGATATAATAAAGGTAGCTACGGGCCTTTTTACTGGCCACGGCTTGTAACAAAATAGAAAATGGAAGTTATATAATGACTCCGGCTTATTTATCGTGTTTGTACCCTTTTCCAAAGAGATTATGATCGGATATTCACGTTCTAAGTGGAAGTATAATGTGATTTTCAGTGTGAAATGGTTTTTAGATTATTATTTATGATTTATAAAAAAATCCATTTTTTTTATTGGTATTTATAAACGTTAAACTTGTTGTAAATGACAACCGGGACCTACGACTTAACGTAGATCTTTGGTAGTCGTTACGGATAGTCAGAAGCCAGTAAATCTGACTCCAGTCTTGCCATGAAGTACCGTGTTACCCCAGTTAATAGGTTGTGGAGGTCTGGTAGGCAGCCGCTCCTCGTAAAATACTGGTATTCAGCTAAACCCGACTTGACTGGAAGCTGACCCCAATATCGTTTGGAAAAGGCTAGGTAGATGATGATGATAGTATTTATAAACCAGTGCTTGACCGCAATCCAACCTTATGGTAAGCAGTGAGGCAGTTGTTGATGGTGAGGTGCACTAGTAGTGTATTAAAAGCCATATTCACTCTAGTCTTGAAAATTCTTAAATTATAATGGGACGGGAATACCGCAGAAGGCAAATTTGTCCAGTCCTTCGATGATTGATGATGAATTCAATGACTTATCATTATAACTATTTTGTAGATAAATATAATAAGTGATTTACTAATTACTTTAGTTTTGACTTCGATGTGATTTCTATTTACTGATCAATTTACCTATTTTAAGATGAGTATAATGTCATATCGATTAACAAAAAACTAGCTTAATAAGATTTTTATAAAATTTGCTAACAATAACAACGAAATACCAACTACCGAAAACAGAACACATCTCAGTTTTCTGACGATATTTTCTTTTCTTACTATATTTCTGGCTACACTTTTTTTAATTAAATAAATCTCTATTTGGGGTCAGCATCCTCGTCTCTGCGTAGGTATTACATGCCCATACCATGGCAAGCGGCTTTCCTGCACCTTACCCTGTATTTCAACTACTTTAACGCTTCCTTGTATCAACTTCTTCTTTTTCCTGCCCTTATCCCATATTACTTGAGGTCGGCGCAACACGTTTTCTTCTTCCATTCTTTTCTGTCGTCCGTCAAACTATCACTAAATCCCTTTGCTTTCATATCGCTCTTCACAAATTCATCAATCTTTTCTTTGGCCTCCCTCTCCCTTTCCATCCATCTACATGTAAATCTAGAACTCTTTTGGTATCAACTTATTGGGGACTTAATACATGATCGTGACATCATCCGCCCATCGCAGCATTTTCATTTCCGTGACATGCAGTTTTGCTCTTCGCATTTTCTGATTTCCCAGCACTCGGAACCATACAGCAAAGCGGATCTAACGGCTCGTTTATAAACGGTGCCTTTAGTTTTAATAAGCATTTTTGTGTTATAGAGGATACCAGTAAGCGATTTCCACTTGAAGGAACGGGTTGGAGTTTAGTCAGTAAGAGTCTGACACGCCCTCCCACTCCACCCAAGAGCGGGATTAGTCATTCTGATGATTACCCGTCCTAAAAAAAAAGGTCTGTTTCTTTGATTGCTTTAGCGTTGATCTCCAATCGAAGATATACTTTAATAATTATTCCCTTTCTATATTTAGTTACTTCCTATATTTCCTTTTTTTGTTTCTGCTAAGAAGCTCTGTAAAGTATGTCATCCTTGACTCCTACTTACCCTTTCCTTCACACAAGCGAGATATTACATATAGGCATGTTATTAACAAATAATTTAATCTAACCCAGAGATATTTGTAAACACATACCCGTAGCGACATAGGCATAACTTTTAGAAAATGCCAAATATTCCAAAAGGATTATATTGCTACATGCCTGCCCTGAACGGATGGTATGTCAAGCTTATTATGTTTAAACGTTATTTTTCTAAATTGCCTGCTTGTTCTCTTTTAATCGGGCGTATATTTTGACTCAGGGAATTTTAATGGATACATGTGTTTATATTTGCTGGTTATTTGGTGGTACATAATATATTAGTACTACCGCACGTTAAGCCGTAGGTCCCGGCTGTCATTTGTAGTTCTTTGGCAGTCGTTACGCATAGTCAGAAGCCAGTAAATCTGACTCCAGTTTTGCCATGAAGTACCGTGTTACCCCAGTTAATGGGTTGTGGAGGTCTGGTAAGCAGCCGCTCCTCGTAAAATACTGGTATTCAGCTAAATCCGGCTTGACTGGAAGCCGACCCCAATATAGTTGGGAAAAGGCTAGGCAGATGATGATGATGATATAAGTACTACCGCAGGGCTCCAGCAGGCTCGTAGCCTTCTGGGGCCATGGGTTTACTTCTGAAAGGAAAGAAAATCCCAGACTACTGGAACGCAAGGCAAAGAAGAAACATAGGAGTGGGTTTTAGTCAGTCTGACACGTGTCCTGCCTAGAGTGGGAAAAATTAATCGTATGATTTCACACCTAAACAAAATAAAGGTAAAGCCTGGATAAAATTGGTACAGAAATGTGAGGATTGGCGCAGAAAAAGAATGGCCTGTGCTCAGCAGTGTGAGAAGTCAGGAACTCAGGATGTTGATGAGAATGGTTGGCTGGTAGAGAATGCCTTGTTGCATCTGTCCTACCACTACTGTAAATCATCTGCCTAGCCTTTTTCCAACTATATTGGGGTCGGCTTCCAGTCAAGCCGGATTTAGCTGAATACCAGTATTTTATGAGGACCGACTGCCTACCTGACCTCCACAACCCATTCACTGGGGTAACACGGTACTTCATGGCAAGACTGGAGTCAGATTTACCACTACTGTACATAAAGTTTAAATACATAAATCATGATAAGAACACGTGAAGTAACGTGAGTCAAAAAATATTTTCTTAAAAAAAAAACCAAACTCCCAAAAGACAAAAAACACCATGCTTTAAAAAACCTTAAAAAATATGAAACATCTTTCCATTTCTTTAAATATTCTAACTCAGTTCTGTGGTAACAATTGTGTTAAGAATACTAATGTTAAAGGGAAGAGGGTCGTATGTGGGTTAGGGGGACTTTTATAGACAACCACGCTATCAATTTGAAGTATTGATAGTTTTCCAGGACGTGGAGGGAAAGGGAATGTGTTTTATTTACGTGTTTTAGGGTTCATTGACTTTTGTAAAATGGTTAGAAATATTCCTAAAATAAACTTGTGCTAAAAATGACTATTTTCAGCTCCGGCTATCAGTTCTAGACATTTGATAGTCGCTATGGATAGTCAGAAGATAGGAAATCTGACACTAGTATCATCCACGGACGCGTAGCTTCATATAGACTCTTTAAATAAGCCAGACAGCTTCAACAGCACAGCGTACTGGACCCAGAGGTCACCACCATCGACGATTGCATCACTGCTTACCATCAGGTGGGATCGCAGTCAAGCACTAGTTTATAACCATTAAAAAAAGAGGTGTCGTTCGAGGCGACGACGCAGGAGGCGCATAAGACGCGTACGTTTTCAATCATTTGGGACAATGACGTCGGACAACGAAAAAGTTCCAGTAATTTTTATAGAAATGTGTGTGCTTTCGCTTGAAGTATGCTTTAACGTATGACATACGGTACGGCAGGAGTCTTATAACCTGCATGCAGAGACCTCGACGTGGTCGCTCCGTTGATAGTTTCATAGTTTTGTGTGTAAGTTATGAGCAAGCATACACCAATTGTATAAGCTACGAATCCGTGGACAGTACCTAGGCCTTACCCAATTACTGGGTTGTAGAGGTCAGGCTGTGAGCAGGCATGGACACAGTCATTCTGATTATTTTTCTTGGACTTTCTCGTACTTTTTTCTCCATACAGATCTACGCTTTCGGAACGTGCAATTAAACTTCACTTTTTTTTTACTGACCAACATTTTGGTCAATTCAAAAGTGCCTATTAGTACCCGTAAATTGTCTATTGAAATAAACGTGTTTCTGTTTCAGTAACCACCAAACAGTTACTGAAACCAGCAACAGTTAACTTGTTGCTATTATTATCTCTACAGATATTATTGTCAATAACTTTGTGACTTCAAACATCCCCATATTGTTTAGTTTAGTTCGACTCCATAGTTGTGTAAATACGGCTTTTGGTGAACCGCCATCAAGAGGGGTGTCTTCAAAGATCCCTCAAGATTGAGGGGTTGAAACAATGGCTTGAACAATATGGTTTCTGGGTTTTGATAGCGGTGTTACTATAAAATTGTTCTGATATACGTTTCATCTTTCTTTGCTTCTTTGAAGCTATTGAATTTTACCCACCTTACTTTTGTTTCTGATAGTAACCGTTATTAAAACTTAAATAAACGTCTTCAAAGTGATTTTTATATTTTTCATGATCTCAAAAACCCGTATGACACAAAATATGTAGCTACAACACTAAATGGTATCCCCCTATTTTGTTATCACTCATTTTTCGAATTACTTACCCCTTACTATAGGATTAATTTTAAAGACTCTTTTCTGTCACCAGGTTGTATCTCAAGACCTGAGTTAAATACAGTTGAAATTTTTAGCTAGACAGTTGAACCCTTCGTTCGCGAGTACTACTCGCACTTGGCCGGTTTTAGCTGTTGTTCCTTCTCTTTTCTATCTTAATGACACATAGTATACCATAGTATCAGCCTTATAATCTTCCTACTGCTGGGACTGATGCCTCCTTTTTAATTTAAAATTAACTGCACCTTCCTCGTCCTAAACACAATCTGTATACTTCGACGAGATTCTCGGACGGTTCTGATCTGCAGTGGCGTTTGGTGAAAAATGGAAGGCGAGATATGGTCTGCGGAGGCCATGTCCATTGTCCACCTTCCATCTTGCGTCACGAGGGAAGGCATTGCCGAATACTGTGTAAGCCGTAAGGTAAGGTACATTCTCACTGCTAGGCGAAGGCCTGCCCCAACTTCTTCCAGGTAATTTCCAGAGCCACCTCAAACTAACTATGTTTAAAAAGGGTGTGAGCCTGAAGATCTGTCATACAGGTCTCGAACCTAGTTCAGACTCCAGCTCTCATAAAGGTTTTAATGTTAAGGCAATTTTTTATAAAACTTGTGTTACAATGTACCTTATTGAGATAAATAAATGATATTTATAGTTTATAGTTTAACTCTTACGGCAAGTGTCTAGGTCATCTCGCCACTTCTTCCCAGGTCGACTTCGGCGTGTCATTCATTGACAGCAAGAGAACTAAAATAGTTTACTATTTTCATCATAAATACATTAAAAATAACTACGGAAGCTAAACAGCTAAATAAAATAATCAGTTTTAATTAAAAAACTGCTATAGCAAAGCAATGATAAATTATTTTCCATGGAAGAGTGCCACCCTCACGCTCCGGTCAAAAACCCGGGTACCACAGCCCCTAAAATTAAAAATGTCGCCCGGTATACGTCACGGATTAGCTAAAACTATAGGGATTTTATTCTCTGTCCCTCTCAAGCATTTTTGGGAAGGAAAAGCGTGGTATAATTGGTTTTAGGGGTAGGTTGAGTGGTTTTGAATTGAGTTTAGAAATAGAGGAGATTTTGTATGAGTTCTCTAACGGAATCCGTGTTTTGTGATAGCTACAACCTAGGGATCTTCAAGTGAAGAGTGGATAGACTGAATAGGTTACTTCTAAGCAAGCGTGCTCTAGCCTCGGCCACATCATCGCTTACCATCAGGTGAGATAGGGGTGAAACGTTAGCCTAACAATCATAAAAAACAGAGCGATACAGCATTGATCATCTACGAGTATATCTATGTATATAAAAAGAAACGCTGTCTGACTGACATACCAACACACAGCAGAAACTACTGAGACTAAGAGCCTAAAATTTTAAACAAGTTTTCCTTTTATGATATACTAGCTATCCCCTGCGGTTTTACCCGCATTTTCCGTTACTGCTCCGCTCCCGTGGGTCGTAGCGTGATGGTATATAGCATTCCTCGATAAATGGGCTATCTAACACTGAAAGAATTTTTCAAATCGGACCAGTAGTTCCAGAGATTACCCTCTACATACAAACTTACAAACTTACAAATTTTACCTCTTTATAATATTAGTATAGATTGGCGAGCACTAAGAGAATATCTTCCTCAATTGAACCCTTAAGAGGGAGAAATGGGGTTTCACAGTTCATATGAAGTTACCGACTGTCAGACGACACTCCTGGCAGAAGTTGGGGTCGTAATATACTTTAAATATTAAAAGTAATTGGAAGCTGAAATTTGTGTTTCCTGATAGCTACAACATAGAGGTTTTTAATTCAAGAGCGGATAGGTTACTTCTAGGTAAGCGTACTCTATCGTCCGCCACATCATTGCTTACCATCAGGTGAGATAGTGGCCTTCTTCATTCCTTACACAGATTTTACATGTCATTCTGTTAGTATCTTGCTTATTCTGGCTGGTTTATTATCGTGTTCTGTTCTAAGGACCATTCTAGCGGTGAAAACCTCCTTCAATTCTTTCCATTTCGCTCTATCCTCTCTGTCTCCAGTCTGTTCCAAGAAGGTTCCAACCGTAGCAACGGTATCACTCTATCGATTGTTCATCTTTTTCATTTTATTTGTGTATTAATTACCAATCATGACAGTTCTTGACCATTTTTGCTCCCTTGTAATCTTTAGAAATGCTCAGCCCCTTATAATATTCTTACAACTATGTTTGATTTAAGATCTCCTGTAAGAATTCTGTTACATAGCAAGCTACTATGAAATCAGATTTCTCCATTCATCTCAGCCTCATAAGATACATATTACTATCTCCTACTCATAATCTTAATTATCTAAGCTACTAACACGCACGCACTAGCCAGCCTCCCAAAATAAAAGCGTAACCCGAAACAAAAATATAAAACGACGAAAGGGTAAAACAACACACTAATGATTCGTATTTCGCAAACGGTTTTAATGCGTGCCTTCGGACATATTTAAAACACAAAGTTTTCCGTACCCTCGACCCCTACCCCCCTACCCCCTACATTTCGGTAGTTAGCAAGCGGGCAAAAGAGAAAACAGATCCCTCTCTGTGGGGTAAAAAATACGTAGTTTTAGCTAATCTGCCTCGAGCCCCGCGCGGCATTTTTAAACTCGGGCGGGGTGGTTTTAGGCATTTTAACACTGTACAAAAATGTGGGGGGTGAGTGGGGGTGCGTGTGTGGAATCGGACTTATGTGGGAATCTATTTATGTGATGTACCCCCCTCGCGTTAATATCGGTTGCCATGGCAACGGGTAGATTACTGCATCACATCTACTCGATTTTTCGCCGCTTTTTCTGTTGTAATCAAATGAGGTGCGACGCGTGTGTGAGGGTGTGATGAGGGGGTCGTGGGGGTGTGAGGGGGTGACACGCGTGTACTCAATTATCCGCAGTGAATCAATAGCGGCGAGATGAGGGTAGTTGTGATGTTTGTGACGGGGCTAATGTCTTTTTATCAGTTTAAATTTTTTCCGTGTTTGAGCGGCCCGGTTGTTTGACCTATTTTCCCGTTTACTGCGGTCCAGGGGAATAAAAATGTACGTAGTCAAACGAGGGGTATTCCAAACATACGCTGGGGTATAAATAACCGCCGTGTATTTTTTTATAATTTATTTTTGGAGGTACTTCCTGTATACGGCGGTGGAGCAACATTTGTCTCCCTTATTTTGCAAATGCGCAAGTTTAACGCATAACAGTATTAAAATTGTATTTAATTATGATGTAGGTTGCTGGTGAAATATTGTTATGATGGAATACCTCTATATAGAATACCTACATACATTGGCATGTACCTAGTGTTTTTCATTTCAGTTCTCAGGTACTTTTCTTCCTTTTTAGGGTTCTATATCAAGTCGGTAAAAACAGACCTCTGTCCACTGTCCGTCTTTCAAGACCCTTTTTCTCAGAAACATGTGAAGTTATGAAGCTGAAATTAATATCAAATGCTTACACCTACCACCCCAAGTAATAGTAAAATGAGACTTCTAAGTAAACGCAATCTAAAGATATGGCCGTTTATGCTCTCGCTAGTAAATCAAAACCTTACTTCCAGTTGACCTAGAATTCTGAAATTTGACATTAAGCTAAGAGATCCTTTGAATTGTAAAATTGCTATGTTTGTTAACTAGGCTGCTAAATCATAAGTATACTTACATGATAAAACACTAACAAATTCGCAATTAATGTTTTGACTTTGACTTTTTGCAGTTTTTCCCTTCTACCAGATTTAAAGATGTCTTTGAAAAATTATTTCTATTTAGGTACGATTTTGGATAAAACAATAATTATGTCAAATATCCAATTAACACAATTCTACTTATAACTTCACGTCCGATCCATAGGTTGTCCAAAAAGGAATTCAGGACCTTGGGATTCCTACCTAGGATAGGTTCCTACCTAGGACTGGGTTTTAGTCAGTAAAGTCTGACACAACCTCCCACTCTGCCCAAAACCGGGAGAAGGAACTGGACGATACTGGACGATTTCACTCCTAAACTAAACAAAAAAATAATCATCACGCCTGATCTACTGGTTACAGCAGAGGTAATTCTTTGATCAGATGTCAACTGTGCTTTCAATCAATGTTTCGATATGTTAGTCTTTTTGTTGTCAATATTCGGTTTCACTTTCAACGGGCTACAGGTGTGTTGTATTGAAATGTGGGTAACTAATGAATAGAACGCATGACGGTTGAGCTTATGCGTGACAACTGTTATTGGTAACCATGACAACGTGAGTAATTTAATATGAAACATTGAAAACTGTGTCGAACGGGGTGAATAGAGACAATTTGAAGGGGATGTTTTTACTTTGTCAAACAGTTTTTTGAGTATTAAAATATATACTTCAATTTATTTAATAAATGTAATAAAAGTCGATGCTTTGACAGAAATCAAATAATAGGTATGAATAATTAAATCCCAAAGTGAACATCCTCACCCCATTTGATGGTATTTATGAAATTCATGTGATGTACTTGACTATACTAAATTTTTTAGAGGATGGTTTCGGTGACAGCTGTCAGATTCATACAATGTAGCTATCTATCCTTTTCTCTCATCTTAACGATGCATATTTTCGTCCTGCTGTCACCCAACCCATGCTATGTAAAAAAGACTATAATAAGCAGAAATTAGGATAGATAGAAAGATCTTCTTCGTATATATAAAACTCTCGTGTCGGAGTGTTTGTAACTAAAATCCTCCGTAATGGCTTGACTGATCCTTACGAAATCTTGGGTGTAGTCAGTGGACATAAACAATTGTTTTGCTCCTACCCTACCCTTCGTTTGTTTTCATTTATAATTTATATGTCAAGAACTTGAAGTTAAGCTGACATACATTGCTATGTATGTTAGCTTAATCTCTATTACAAAATAAACCTCTTTAATTTAACATGTTTTAGAAGGGAACTCTAAAACATAATAAGATTCTTCAATACAATAATTAAATTCAAATGTATTCAAAGCGCAGTGAGTAATTTGCAATTTTATGAATTCCGGGATTTAAGTATAATCATTATGATTCCGGGACTTTAGAGAAGATAATTTCCAACTCTATGTGCCGTAGCTCGCCGTCCGGCTGTCCGGTAACTGTCCGGATGGAACCCGAATCGTCGAAGACGTGTAGTGTTCAACGTGCGTCTTCAAGAGTTATTAACAAAACCGAAGGGCCGAAGCCCAGTGTGGTCATGGGTTGTCTTCTGAGAGACAAGCATGTAGTCATCATCATCTCAGCCGAAAGACGTCTACTGGACATAGGCCTCCCCCAAGCGTCGGCACAACGACCGGTCATGTGCGTCTCGCATCCATCGGATTCTCGCGACCCTCGCAGGTCGTCGGTCCACCTTGTGGGAGGCCTTCCAACGCTGCGTCTTTCGGTACGTGGCCGCCACTCCAGAACCTTCCGTCCCCACCGACCATTTGTTCTACAAGCAATGTGCCCTGCCCACAGCCACTTAAGTTTGGCGATTCTTCGGGCTATGTCCGTAACCTTAGTTCTCTTGCGGATATCTTCATTTCTGATGTGATCGCGCAAGGAAACTCCAAGCATAGCCTTTTCCAACTCAGCATCATCAGCATAGACTTTCAGCCTTCTGATGAGGTCCATTGTGAGCCACCACGTTTCCGAGTCATATGTCATCACTGGCAACATACACGAGCCACAAGCATATAGTAATAGAACGCAAAGCAAAGAAGGAACATAGGTGTGGTTTTAGTCAGTAAAAGTCTTAATCTTCCTCTCGCTCCACCCAAAGTGGGAGGAGTCATGTAATGATATTTCACTGAAAAAAAAAACTTCATTTTAGTTACGTCATAAATGTGGGTAGTTCAATCTTCCCTGCTAGTAAGTACCCATAATAATATTTCTATGATAAGTTGATGGTTCGTATTAACGACCTATTAACCATTTACGTTCTCCCATAAAATTATCTTCACCCAAATCTCCACGCTATATCTAAGCAAACAATTTTAAGTAAAAGCGTTTTTAAGGTCCACGTTTTATAGTTTAACTAGCACTTTGCCTGCGGCTTCGTTCGCGAGAAAGTTTTCATATAAACTTTAACCTAGGTCCCTTAAACTATTGGGGCCCTGGGATGACGAAAGAGAACCTTAGGACTCTGGAAATTGTGAAAAGAAGGAACAGGAGTGGGCTATAGTCAGTAGAAGTCTGACACGCCCTCCCGCTCCATCCAAAGCGGGACAAGTTATTTCGATGATCTTCCTCCCCTCCTCTTAAAAAAAAGTACCATAAACCATGTTTTGAAAAATTAATAATGACAGTCTTAATTATTCATTTTGATTAGAATTTGTGCCAAGTTCGAAATAGGGAATATGCAGGCAATTTTTTTATTTTTTTTATTCAATATTCACTTCATTTTGATGTAGAAAAAAAATTAACCATAGCTGTAAGAGTAGTAATTACTTTTTTATAAAATCTTAAAAATATTGGTTTAATTTGACGAGTTCAAACGCTCCTATTTCTCGCGCGCTTGAGGCGTGACGTCATAGGTTCGTCCTGTCAGTTTATTGTTTGCATCGAGAGTTAGTTTGATAGATAACAAGGTGTTTTAGTCGCGTAATAATCATGGAAGAAGAAAAAAAGCCATTTTATAGATATTGCATGATACCAATGTGTACTAACACTATAAAAAGTACACCAAATAAATTCACCATTCCTGTCAGTTTTGTGCCCTATGACGTCCACGTCGTCGCCGCCGTCGGCTCACCATTGGTCGCTTTCATACGACCAATGGTGAGGCGTTTTACAAATTTGAATTTCGCTCGTAAATTTTTCACTTTTTGATTTATGTTTTAAATAACTAAATGCATGTTAAATTAGAAAATATCGAATTGAGTGTATTACTACGACCTTAAAAGTTTAGGGGAAAAAAAATCAGGCCATTTTATTTTTTATGCATATTCCCTATTGACACACATGATGACAACCTTTATTATTTACTTAGATTACTATTTATGTACCTCTATTTTCAAGTTTATTTACATGGACTGAGATTTTATAAAGGAACAAAATTCCCTCTTTTCACCACCTTATAGGCTGAATCTTCATAAAATCCTCAGTTAGTGCTCGCCTATGTCATAAATCCTTTTATGTAAATACTGTGCCTTGTACTAATTTTTATGCTCCTAGCGCCAGTAGTTTTGGCTGTGCTGTGATAATACATTTATGTTAGTTAGTCAGTTTCTCTTTTTATTAATAGACATTTACTATAATTTTATAACTTGAAACCTTTATTTTATGCCTTCGTCAAACCTGGTTTCTTGTTAATAAATAAATAAATAAAAAATGTTTTTATTTTACATAGGCCTACATGGGCACTTATAAAAAGTCGAAGCTAGTGCACGGTTCCAAATTGGTCGTTTCCTATGGAGAAGAACCGGCAAGAAACTCCATGGTTACTCTTTTCAAAAAAAATGATTGGGTTTACAATACTTTCATATTACAAAACAGACACATATGCGAGGACAGTGTAGACCAATCAAAAATGTAACCCAAATAAAAATAGATTCAATCAAAAACTGGGTTGAATTAAGTAGTAATTAAAATTCGTAGTCTACAGTGTTCTCTCATTCACACTTTAAGAGAGAGGCTAATAAATATGAGAGAAAAAAAAAATCAAAGCTATCAACAAATTAGTTTTTATCAAAATGAAACCACGACTTAATGAAATTAAGGTGATATCCAAATAATATAAAAATATTGCAAAAGCAACGTTGTGTTCTTTGTATGACATCACAAAAGAAACCTCTGTGTAAAATTTCAGTGTTCTAGGTCTAACGGTTGTGAGTTAGAACTTTATTATTATTTAAATATACAGATAATCTATGTTTTAAAAGTGTAAACTGTCCTAGTAGGTACCTCATCAAAGTACGACGAGGCGTTTAAGTATTACAAATATACACATACGAAATTACGCAGAAAAAACCTAAGTGAAACATTATCTTGATTTCATTCTATACAAATCTGCTTTCCCTTCTAAATATAAGCGCGAAGTTCACGCGAAATACACGCCATCTTTCAGAATTTCCCGGAACTATTTACTCGTGGAAAGGCAAAGTACCACCAAATCGACATATTTTCTACAGACACGCTTCTTCCTTCGCTTTTCCTACAGCTTTTCATAGTTCTACAACCACTCGCTAGATGGTGCTGTCAGTATGCATAACTTTCCCTTGTAGGTTAAATCAATCTACTAGCGCCATCTGTTATATTTTTCATGAATTAACTACCTAACAGGGTTTCACGACCCGTTTCATTTTTCAAGTTTTATGATTCGGTCATTTTGTACAAGATGGTATCGAATTTTGTTGATAAGGTTTTGTTTGAGAATAAGGTGTTCAATTCGTGTTATAGTTATTTAAACTTCAGTCTTGAGCAATGACGCCGAGATACTAGCCGGTCGGTTTTCTAGCGGTCACATTTCAGGGAGTAAGCGACGAAATTGTATTATTTAAATCCCGTCCGTTCCATCATTTGACCACCCACATATCATAACCACCCATACGCACAAAACGTTTTGGGGTCACATTTAGTGTGCGTACAACTAAGGAGTAAAAATCCTCACCGGAGTCTGTGTTTCTTGATAGTTACAGCCTAAGAGTTTTTAAATCAAGAGTGAATAGGTTTATTTCTAAGCAAGCGTGCTCCATCGTTGGTTTGTATCGGTTGAGATAGTGGTCAAGAACGAACCTACCAAATATAAATAAATACATCTATAATCTATATCTATACTTAATATTATAAAGAGGAAAGATTTGTACCTATTTTTGTATGTTTGTAATGAATAGGCTCAAAAAGTACTGGGCCGATTTAAAAAATTCTTTCACCAATAGAATGCTACATTCTTCCAATTTGACATTTATTTTGAAAAAAATTAGGGATCCTTGGTAAAATTTGAACAATGTAACCGAAGGTGTAGAAAAATGAGTCTTAAAATGTCTTTCGTCGAATGCGCTGCCGAAACTATTAGCGATAGAACAAAATAATGTACAACAATATTGAAGAACATCATAATGTCTACAAAAAACTCCGCGGTAGCATATGTCCAACTATTGTAGTTATGTCACTACAACAACATTTTTCATTTTAAACATTAATGAAAATGCTAACCAAATTCAATACCCCGTGCGAAGCCGGGACGGGCTGCTAGCTTTCTATAAACAATGAAGGAGGTGAAACAGCAAATCTGATCTAAATATCTATAGTTTTTTAAGATAATTCGACTGCATCTGCCATAAAAATGGCGGTTAGTAAATTGTTCGCTAGGTATACTATTTATTTTATATTATTGCGGATCGATTAGATCCGCAATTTCAGAAACAAATACTATTGTTTTTTTTTCTCAGAAGAATGATATACCATTTTTATCACACCACTTGTAAAAAGTAATTTGTTATACCTGCCTAGATTTTTTTTCTGGGCAGTATTTTGTTTTATTTACCATCATCATCATCTGCCTAGCCTTTTCTCAACTATATTGGGGTCGACATCCAGTCTAGCTGGATTTAGCTGAATACCAGTATTTTACGAGGAGCGGCTGCCTACCAGACCTCCACAACCCATTAACTGGGGTAACACGGTACTTCATGGTAAGACTGGAGTCAGATTTACTGGCTTCTGACTATCCATAACGACTGCCAAAGATCTACAAATGAGTCCCGACTGTCATTTACACTACGGCTTAACGTGCTTTCCGAGGCACGGAGGAAACTCGTTATGTTAAGATGGTCACCCATCCACAGACCAATCTAAGCAAGCGTTGCTTAGCCTTGAAGATCGATCTGTGCGGCTGTTATTATCTAGCCACGAGCCCCTCGTTTTTATTTTATTTATATAGCTCTTTATTAACAAACAACATTTTTACAGCATTGGAAGGTCTCTCACAAGGTGGAGCGATTACTTGGTGAGGGTGGCAGAAATCCGATGAATGTGAGACGCACAGAACAGACCGTTGTGACGATACTTGAGTTAGACTTATGTCCAGCAGTGGGCGTGTTTCAGCAGAAATCATGAAAAAACAAAAATAAAACACACATCCCGCAAATCACTTTAAATTTATTTTATAAAAGTAACTTCAAATAAAATATTAAAATCATTAATGCGAACTAAATTCATTTACATACAATAATTAATTATCACTTATGACCTATTTATATTTTTCAAACTCTTAGCTTTTCAACTAGCCTACGAAGAAATCATAATTTCTTTAATTCATAATCAATTTACGCGAATATTCCATTTTTTTTTTCATTAGTTTTACGGGTACCAGTACCACTGCTCATAAAAAAAAATCCTCAAAGGAACAAAATATGATTAATAGTTTTTAGATTTAAATTAAAGGCCAAGGGACCAGTTTCCTTTTTATCGATTTGTTTTTACAATGCACAGACCCAGTGTCTGGAACGAAAAGTGAATGTAAAATTAAATACAAAAAAATGAATGTGCTGATTTTTCAAATCCGCGTTAAAATGGTGTTCTTAGCGATCGCGACGCGCGATCGCAACCGGGTCGCGAAACCCTCTGTTAGTATGGATTTGTACGGAGTACTAAACAAATCAGGTGACCTCGTCGCACGACCGCTCGACCGGTGCCATACAAATCCATACCAAGCAATAGATTGCGCGATCCGGTCGCGGTCGTGCGTTGCGGTCGCTAAGAACCTAATGCTACCTTTACAGATTGAAGATAGTAAGTCAGCGTCTACGATGGCCAAAAATCTCCCAGCGACTCCTGGACGCCCCAGTTGTTTCCTTCTGTGGCGACTGGGGCTTGAAGATAACAAGATTAGCTAAGTGTGTCAATTATGATTGTTAGTTAGACTTTACCAATTCTAACTGAATATACCATTTCTATTATTTTTCTTAATTAATTTTTTTTTAGAAACTTTATCCCTGACACAGTTCAGGCAAAAAACTAACAATTTTTTATCCTAATTTGACTGTGTATAGCAGAATATCACGAAAAAATAATTTGCCTCTGGCTTTCAAATAACCCAAAAAACCCAATAACTACCCGTAAAACTAGTGTTATTCAGTTTAACTCTTCTTAAAGGTTCGTTTGGCACGTAAAGATTTCGTTTGTCTCGCGGACGGCACTAACACTCAAACTAAACACAGTATAAAGGTGGCTGTCGACTGTAGTGTAACATGCGGCAATGATAAGCATGATTACGAACTTTATGTACTGTTTCTTATGACTCGAGCTGCTGATTGCCAGCTTTGCTAACATGTCAGCACTCAGAAAGCATATACTCGTATATTGATGTCAAATACTCAAAAGAAATTAGAAATTATGAGGTTAAGAATTCTTCATTAGGATATTTGAGCAACTAAAAAGTATGAATGAGAAAATAGCAATTCAACTGTATGACAAATTATTTGGTATTTCAACTCGGAATGTTGGTTTTTATGAATTGATAAAAATCTGTGAAAGGGATGAAATTATGGCACTTTTGAAGCACCCGTTGATTTACTTAAAATTTCTACATTCCTTCACCGTTACGGTACACTGTAGTCGACAGTCATCTTTACGAAAAAACGTCATTTTCATATTAATCTATAAATTCTATCACAACTTTTAAATAATTTCAAAAACTGAGCAAAACTAACTTTACCTATAAACTAACAAATAAATTGATTTTTTTATTATATTATTTATAAACTATATGAATACAACTGAAAAGAGCCTTGAATATTGAATCTCAATTCCTTAATTTTATAAATATATTTTAACAATAAGTATCTTACACTAATTAGTAGCGAAATTTGGTGTAAACGCAGAAATTAAATGTTGACAGGGTCATCCACTTTATTGAGAAAAACTTCTCAAAAATCTTCATTACTTTTGTTTCTTATTTCATTTTCTACCTCTTCATTCTCGAATTCGTTTCTGCAGTCAAAACAAATAAACCCATAAAAAATCTTAACTATCTTAATTGCTCATTAACCAAGACAAAAATGTGTGTCCTCTTCCTCTCCAAGCATTCCTCTAAAACCTCATACACACGAACGGCATGTCATCACTTGCCTCATACACGCCAACAGCAGAGGTAACTGCAGCCGTCGACCTATTGTGACACTTGACTGTGGACACAAGATGGCTGCTGCTGATTTTCAAAGTTGGAATGTCAACAGCCACCGTCGAAACTTTAACAGCTGCCACCGACGCTTCGATGGTTGCAGTTACCTCTGCTGTTGGTAACAAGCCGCTCGTGTGTATGAGCTCTTTTATACAGCAAAAATAGAAAGAATAGAGACAACGATAACTTAGCTACCATAAAAAGTCCTATATATAGAGTTGAATCTTTGAAATTGTGCGTACTCTATCACCTATAACCTATCTATTAAACTACAAACAGGTAAACCTTTTCTGCCAACCCAATTTCTTTCTTTCACTCACTTGCTTTGACGACTACAAACTTGTAAGTGACAACCCTGTCAACATTCCTTCCACTGTCACTTATCTATACATACAACTATTTGGCCACAACGATGAAGAACTGAAATGTACACATCATGGAAAGAACTTCCTATAAATCCACGGTTAAATGGTAAAGAAGAAATACAAAGATTCCCTACCTATAAAAACTCATCCATCTAGATGAATTCCTTGATTTAAAACAGGTATTTGCCGAGTTGAAAGTCTAAGTAGGACACGAACGCCGAAAGCTTTGGTATACCACCTTATATTTATTTGTAAGGATTAACATCTGTAATGGGGGTATTAAAAAAGACTTTTGACATTTAACCGCCGACCAATTTACCAGATCACATGTTCCAAAGTTCTCTTATCCTCTAAACACCAAAATATTTAGATGACAAATTAATCTCAATGATGGTAACTGTAACTTCAATGTATACTATAAAGGCGATATCGAGACCTACTGGTACCGATAGAGTATTACTAAAGAAGAAACAAGAAGCGATACTAATAATCGTATCGACTTTATAGCACCCATTAAAACGTATCTTCAGAAAATATTTCAATATTCCTCGTACACTTTTTCAAAATGACAATCCTTAAAATTCAAACTTCGGAACGATTATTCTTTAACAAAAAGTCTCTCTTAGTTCAAAGATCTTACCTTCAAAGACAGTAACAGCGTCTAAACTTCTCTGTGCCTAATTCCACTTTCATGGTCTTCTATCGATCAATTTTAAAAGTCGTCGGACAAAGTAATGATGTCATCTAAATACCCCAGGAGTAATCTAATTTATACAAATTCACCTACGGAGCGACACACAGAACGGTCAAGGGCTACTAATGGCTGAACCTGAACTGAAACAAAACAACGAGGTGACTCCAAGCTTACGACTACTTCATAGATTTTACAAAATTATTTACTAGGACATGCGGTGTCAGTGAAAAAGACCATCTTGTATTGACGACATCAGGTTTTTAGTTGGAGATGACAGGAGAATTGGAATGGAAATCGAATAGAAAAACGATATACGAGTATGTATCGGAGTGTTCGCTCTTGTAGAAAATTACAAAAAATTGCGTCAAATTGTATCCAAACCGGGTGCAGTATGAAATAGTAATCAGTAACAGTGCTAATTCAAAAGGATCATCATCATCATCATCTGCCTAGCCTTTTCCCAACTATATTGGGGTCGGCTTCCAGTCAAGCCGGATTTAGCTGAATACCAGTATTTTACGAGGAGCGGCTGCCTACCAGACCTCCACAACCCATTAACTAGGGTAACACGGTACTTCATGGCAAGACTGGAGTCAGATTTACTGGCTTCTGACTATCCGTAACGACTGCCAAAGATCTCCAAATGACAGCCGGGACCAACGGCTTAACGTGCTTTCCGAGGCACGGAGGAAACTCGTTATGTTAAGATGGTCACCCATCCACAGACCAACCTAGGCAAGCGTTGCTTAACCTTGAAGATCGACCTGTGCGGCTGTTATTATCTAGCCACGAGCTCCTCGTGCTAATTCAAAAGGATCATTTAGTAGTATAGGCTTAGCTTTTGTCTTTCTCCCTGACACCGCACCTCAACACATCAAAAACAACCTGACCCACACTATATACATAAAAACGAGCGCTAAATTAACTCGTGCCATCAGACTTGCTGGATTCACTCTCCTCTGTGATAGTGATCATGGGGGGAGCATCATACGCCCCATCCCCTGGCGATGTTTCATTCATCAGCTTTTCAAACTTCGGTGACCCCGAAGGCAGGATCACATCCCGAACTGACTCGTATATATCTGTCCTTATAATTGGCAATGATCCTCTCTTTCCTTTCAAGTTATCTTTGCCAGATCCATCGTCTTCTTTAATAGTTTCCATCGGTACTTTTTCAGCTTCTTCTTCTTCTAACCGTACTGGAAGACTATCAGCTCGGTTCAGAGATTTGGATCCTTCGATTTTCTCAGCTACAGGAACTGCTACACCGTTCTCTAGTTTCTTCTGATCATGAAGGTGTTGTAAGCTATATTCTCTTGCTTGAACATCTGATAGTAACGGTCCGTCAGTCGAGCCTTCGATGCAGTAACCTGGTCCTTGTAATGCATCGCTGCCTATGATAGAGTCTTGCTTGAATATAGCTGCAGTTACTACAGGTTTATCAGGATCTGTCGGAGTTTTAGTAATCAAAGGCTCTTGGGAGTTTTCATTAACTATTCCCTCTGGTACGTCGTCTTTAGTGGTATCGTAACCAGCATAGACGGGGTACCCGAAAGGTCCTTGCTCATAACCCATCTGACTGCTGTAAGAATAGCTTACATTATGAGAGCCAATTGAAGACATGCTGAGGTCTGAGATGGAAAGGCCTGTACTAGATAAAGCAAGTGCTTTATCTCTTTCGAACTTGTTACTGCTCTTCTCGCTGTCTTCCTCTATCTTCTTCTCCAGCTCTTCGGGGACGCGGTGTATGAGGGCCTGGTTAGTGGAGATCTGAGGGTCGTGGAGTGGGGAGCTGTGGGCGGCCTTGTTGTTGGGCCTGTAGGCTGCAGACTGCTGGACCTCAACCACGAATATACCGTCGTTATCTGGTGAATACTTCATTTTCGTTTCTCGTCCGTTTTTGGTTATGTCCTGGAAAAATAGAAATTGCTTTCTTAGTTAGGTATTTATCTTCGTCACTAATAATCTACAATTGTTTTCAAAATAGTGTTTAGCGTTATTCGAGATGATTGAAATTATGAGATAGCATAATTTTTATCATTAGGTTCATGTCTTTTTTTAAGGGAGATAAAAATATCATGAATCTAAATCTAAACAACATTTTCTATGAGATCTTACCTAAAACATGAAGAATATCAGTTCAGTACATGAATGTTCGTTAGCTCAACAAAATATCAGGCCCCAGCGTATGTGTTTCATCAAGTTATACGAACGCAGCAGCTGATTTTCTAAGTGTAACAATGTAACAGATGCTTATCCTAAATTCTAAATTATTCACGAAAAGTTATATCCGAACTCTGTACTAGGGAAAGTTTAGGAGCGATATGTTCCGACAGGGCGGAGGCGAATTCCGGAGAAACCACAGCGCCTGACAGCTTGTGTCTGGTATTTGCCCAACTTTGCCCGCTGCTTACAGCATCTTTGCCAGAGTGCATGGGAACTTTCTAACTATATTGAATGGAAGTAATAGGAAAAAGGTACCGGTAGTGTTTGTAGGTCTTTGGGAGTTTCTGGTTAGGAAAAAAACCTTTTCGTTTCGTAGTTTGTGACTTTGAAGAGCAAAAAAGTCAATAACAATTTCGCAATTATGCTTTGCGCATTTTTTTTTTTACTGAAGCTCACACTTTACTAAGCGTTGGTCTTTTTGTGTTTTTATTTTCTTGCAATTAGGATAGCTACCACAGCGTTGTCTTTTTAACCCTAAGGTTGACTGGTAGAGAATGCCTTGATGCATTAAGTCCGCCTATGTACCACCATTGTACATAAAGTTTAAATAAATAAATAAATAAATAAATAGGTAAAATTAAATTATGTTTTTTTTCTAATTGGGGTATCTATGAGGGTACAATTGTGCATTATTCCAGTTATATGTTGTATAACAGAACGAAAAACAACTATCATAAACAAAGTAGAAGCAAAGCCCTTCAATGTTCCTGTGGGATCAAAATTAGGACCTTTGTTTTTTTCTGATTTTAATTACAATTGTAAGGTCACGCCTGCCATACCATACATTTTTTCATTAATAGATACACTACCACTTAGTTTAGCGATTCGTCCTGCTATCAGTAAACTTAGTTCTCCTGCGGATATCTTCGTTACTTATGTGATCACGCAAGAAAACTCCTAGCATAACCTTTTTATTGACCTTTGGGTGATTTTGAGCCTCCTGATGAGGCAGTGCAATGCTGTACTTATAGTCTATAAATATAGTATTGTATATTCCATCAAATAAATCTACTATTTAATGAAGAAAGTTTTGTCTCCAAATTGTGTGTGGAGTGGTTGATGATATTTCCCATATCTTGATGGAGTGTGTCCGGAAAGAAAATATGAAGATCAATGTTTTTGGACACTGCAAAACTTGTGATATTGGCATTTGTAATACAATCCTAGCTTTTCCAATGACTGATAAAGCTAACCAATTGTTGCTAAAAGTTTGAGTTAATTTTAAGGTAGATCGTAAGTTTTTGTGTTTTAAGAAAGATCGTTACTTGCGACAACGCACATTATTTATTATTATTATTACCTAGCCTATATATTTTCCCACTGCTGGGCAAAGATCTCCCTCTATTCCTTCCATCGTTCGCGGCTTTGAGCCACTTCTTGCCAATGCTTAAGGAAGACATCCAAGTCATCCCGCCATCTCCTTCTTGGTCGCCATTAAGCAAATATAAAAAATAATATCAATTTACAAAACAGATACTTACATTCCTCTCCTCAGTCTCGACAATGAGATGGTTGTTCTTGAGGGTCATGGTGAAGATGGAGCCGTTGGCAGCCGGCGCCTCTCCTCCGTCCGTGCCGGTGCTCTCGTCCGTAGGAGACTTTAGCTGGAAACAGAAATTATATTGAGTTATTAAATGAAATGATTTATTCCCTACTAGGTGTCGCCAACGTGAGGGTAGGTTTCATAACCTTAGAGGGTGCATTTTGAAAAATTATTTCTTAATGCTTGCCTACCTTACCTAAAAGGAAGCATTGTGCTAAATCACACGCTCCTAGGCCCTGTAGTTTCAGGTGTCCGTTGATATGCCAGTCAGTCAATTTTTCCTTTATGCGTTATATTTGAAGAGTATTGCTAAACAATAACGGTAGCCATATATGGGCTGTAACAGCTTATAGCAGAAAGTCAGCAGTATCTTTGGAGAAAGGTAACTACCCATCGGTTGCTGTACTACTGTTGAGCAAAGGTTTTTCCCCATTTGGCTAGATATAACAATAAAGTTTATTGCCAATATGGTAGATGTAGAGGTACAATATGTGATATTTTCGTGTCTACACTCTGTGAATTCTCATTAAAAACAAGATTTATTTAAAAAATTCGTGTGTCCCTAACTCCAAAACACGTAGGTAATAAACAGCAGCTACCGGAGCCTCCCCAGCATGTTTTACCTCGAACAACATCAGTTATTACCCAAATGGTGGTGACATTCGTAGTCATTACAACCGATTTCTAATGTTTTTTTTTTTTAAGTTATTCTTCTCAAGTAGTCCTGAGAAATTTCCCCCAAAAAGATCAGCAGGTGCTATTAACTAAAAGTCATTTTCATGGCTGTAGGCTGCGACGAGCTCGACGTCGAGACAGCCTTCAAACAGCGAACGCAAATGTATGAAGAACTGTCATTGTCAATTGCACTAGCGCTCATGGCTGTGACAACTGTGAGTTGACAATGACAGTAATTCTTCATGACAATGACGGAATACCACCATAGCTGGCCCCCAAAAATTGGCAGTCGGAAACAATGGGAAGAAATGGAGAGAGCCATTGCCCATCAGTGTCTGTCCCACTGGTGGGCAAAGACCCTGTGGCTAGCTGGTATTATTATGAGGTTTACTGACAATAATCGAGGTGTTTTTGCCGTTATCATAGCGACTGAGTTAATGTAAAGGTACAATATGAGAGAGATATTTTCTGTGTCTACAACCATCAGATTCCCAATACAAGCAAGATTTATTTAAAAAAATTCGTATGTCCCTAACTCCAAAACACGTAGGTAATAAACAGCAGCTACCGGAGCCTCCCCAGCATGTTTTACCACAAACAACATCAGGTTTTACCCAAATGGTGATGGCATTCGTAGTCATTACGACCGGTTTTTAATTTGTTTTTTTTTTTTCTAGTTATTCTTCTCAAGTAGTCCCGAAAAATCTGCCCCAGAAAGATCTCGCCCCCAAAAAATTGGCACTAAGTCGGAAACAATGGGGAGAAATGGAGAGAGCCATTGCCCATCAGTATCTGTCCCACTGATGGGCAAAGGTCCTGTGGCTAGATGATATAATAATCAATAATCGTAGAGTTTTTAATGTTATCACAGCGATTGAGTTATGTAGAGTTACAAATGTACGAACCACTTTTGTGTCTACAAGCTCCAAATTCTCATTAAAAGCAAGATTTATTTCAAAAACTCGTGTGTCCCTAACTCGAAAACACGTAGGTAATAAACAGCAGCTACCGGAGCCTCCCCAACATGTTTTACCTCCAACAACATCAGTTATTACCCAAATGGTGATGGCATTCGTAGTCATTACTACCAATTTTTTTTTTCTAGTTATTCTTCTCAAGTAGTCCCGAGATCCTGATCTGGTCCCCAAAAATTGGCACAAAGTCTGTAACATCATCCGCCTAGCCTTTTCCCAACTATATTAAGGTCGGCTTCCAGTCAAACCGGATTTAACTCTTGCCAAATATCTGTACAAATGACAGCCGGGACTTACGGCTTAACGTGCTTCCCGAGGCACGGAGGAAACTCTTTAGGTTAAGATGGTCACCCATCCACAGACCAACCTTGGCAAGCGTTGCTTAAACCTTGAAGATCGACCTGTGCGGCTGTTATTATCTAGCCACGAGGTCAAAATCGGAAACAATAGGAAGAAAGGGAGAGAGCCATTGCCCATCAGTGTCTGTCCCACTAATGGGCAAAGGCCCTATGGCTAGCTGATATAGTTATAAGATTTATTCACAACAATTGAAGTGCTTTTGCCATTATCATAGCGACTGCGTTGTATGAAGGTAAAATATGGATTATTTTCGTGTCTACAAGCTCCGAATTCTCATTAAAAGCAAGATTTATTTCAAAAACTCGTGTGTCCCTAACTCCAAAACACGTAGGTAATAAACAGCAGCTACCGGAGCCTCCCCAGCATGTTTTACCTCAACAACATCAGTTATTACCCAAATGGTGATGGCATTCGTAATGACTAACTGAGGCCGCTGACAAAGGAGATATCCTCTCGTTTGGGCCGCTAATGACTCGCATTGACAAATCGTTCACCTTCGCCCACGTTGTGGATCTAAAGGATAAGCGGTAGCGGGGTTTGGAAAACGCCCGCTTTCAATAAGCTATCTATCTAAAGTTGCAGCTACTAAAGATAAACAAATCTATCCTTTTACCCTTACTTTACCTACTAACCTACCAGACCTCCACAACCCATTAACTTGAGTAACACGGTACTTCATAGCAAGACTGGAGTCAGATTTACTGGCTTCTGTCTGACTATCCGTAACGACTGCCAGAGATCTACAAATGACAGCCAGGGCCTATGGCTTAACGTGCTTTCCGAGACACTTTTAAAATGACTAGAGTGCAAGCGAGAAAGAGAGATGGAGCCTTTAACAGTTCAGTTTAGGTCGTTAAATAGATCGTAGGGCCTCTGCTATGATTTTCGGATCTTATTGACTTTAATTTCAGAGTTGAAAAAGAACAACGAACGTTCGTTCTCATTTCCACTACCATAACAATTTCTTTCAATTTTGCTATCGCAAACTCTCATTACTTGCGACTAACAAACCAGAACAAAAAGACCTCTAACATTACATAAAAAATCTCTAATTCGTTTCACAATGTCTGAAACGAAGGAATCGAGGAAGGTCTTCCAAAATTGGTCGTCTCGTCTTTTCCACCTCACATAGAATTCTTTTGCATAAACATATTGAGGTAACATTAAAAATAATAACTTTAAGCGTAATTACTTTGTAATAGGGTTGGAAATCATTTGGCAGGGATTTTTATGATCGCGTTTGAATGTAAAAATAAAATAAGTGTTTCGGTATTTCAACTTTTGACAGGCAATGAAGTGTGTCCAGGTGTTGCCAACCTAATGGAGCTATAATTAGTTTAATTTAAAATATGTGTTATAATAATGATATCATAATAAAAGGTTGCTTCTAAGTTTGCAGCTGCTGAAATACGTAAATATTTTATTACTACGCTTAGTGTTCAGATAAAAATAAAAAAACCGTTTCGGGCCTCGCTCAGTGTAGGGTTCCGTAGTTTCCCGTCCGTCACAATAAGTGTCCCCAACTTTTCAAAAACTGTTCATCCCATCAAGTTTAATAAATCACACGGTTGAAATTTAAAAAAGAAAACACTTTCTTTCCACTTTACATGTACCTAGGGGGGTTTTTTTATTTTACTACTTTGTCATATTGTTACCAAATTTCAGCTTTCTAGTGCCAACGGTCACAGAGTTTAAGCGAGGACGGACGGACGGACAGATATGGCGAAACTATAAGGGTTCCGTTTTTGCCATTTGGCTACGGAACCCTAAAAACCACAATACATATACCCAATTATTATTTTTAAGTGAGGTATCTATCATCCAAGAACTTTTCTCGATCTAGGGCGGAGCGCAAGGCTGTGGCGACTTTTACTGACTAAAACCCACTCGTATGTTCCTTCTTTGCGTTGCGATGCAGGACCCCGAGTTTTCCTTTTAGAAGCGAACCTATGACCCTATTAGGCCTCGGCCCTCCTAGGCATTGCCTTGAGGCGCGCTTAGAACACTACTCGGTATTGTAGCGACTACGATCTACTACATATGACGCAAGCAAAGTTCTGCGCACGACAACAGCCCGAAATCGTCTATCGGACAGTAGCCCAACGGACATAACACTCGTCCGGTCGGAGGATCCTCCCTTTTCAACGGAGGTATGTGGGACTTTACTCTCTGTTCCGCTATTTCCAAAGTGTTAACGTTTGAATCCCCGACCGGTCCTATGAGACCGCGCTGTTATTGTTTTACTATTGTGTCTCGTTTCGCGGGTATCTGAGTAATTAACGAATCAAGCTCGACCCGGACGGTTACCGAACGGCGAGCTACCCATTGCTCGCCATATCATATACAGTACACACAGGTCCATATTTAGTAGCCTGCCGTAGGAAAAGGACCAACACACGCGCAAAGTCGGCCCTATTCTTATTAGTCAGTACCTTTCCTAATTTCATCCACAACTTTCCTTCTACGTATTTATTTGATTGTCCAACCAAACATATTTTCCCTAAACTCCAGTTTCGCAATATTTCACAACTCGGCAACCAAGCCACGTGTTTGCCAACGTGCCCTCACTAACGCACGCGTCTTCCTCCAGACGTCGCAGCCGTGCGCAATCTATACCCGGCACGAGTGCGGGAAAACTGGGGTCGATGGAAACACGTGGCCACGTGTTTTGTGAAATTATCGTTATTCTACCCCTTAAAGTATTGCTAAGAATAATACTGTAAGGGGAAGAATAACTTGTAATAATAATAACTTGTTAGTCCCTAAACAAAAATTTCTCATAAAATAATGTAGTTCTTATGATATTTTCTGTGCTTAGCAGTGGTGGTTTAGTGGTAGTTAAGTGGACTATGTAAGCTTGCTAAATGTACCTATATGTATGTGCGAAAGTTCGCTTGTGCGATACACTGAACCTCGACATCACGCTGATATGACAAACCATTGTGCGACCCTGACTAACGACCAAGCTAGGTTTGAAATCATTAAACGCACATCCAATCTACTGGGTCTAGGAGAGTGAAATTTTGCACAAAGTTTTCTTTTATGACGTAGGCGAGAACAAAGAGACGATTTTCCAAAATTCTCATTCATAAGGATGAAATAACCTGTATGAAGTAACCTGCGTTCACAAGGGTTAAGTTCTAATACGAGAAAACCCTAGAACAAAAAAAAATTGAACATTTGTGACAACCACTAACCCACGTGTAGTGAATCACGGTCCATGCCCTGTCTTAGAAAAGTAACATAATTCCAACCAGTTCGAATATAGAAAGGCTGGCTAAATGTTCTATTATTTACGAGATTTTCCTTGCAAAAACTGTGTGACGTCAATTATACCTAATAGTTTTGTGTATAGCTGACTTATGAATCATTAATAAGTAATAATCAAAAAAGTCATTGCCCTCACAAACAGAAAACTAATGTTTTCTGTTTGTGAGGGCAATGACTTACCCTGCGGTAGGGCAGGACATATTTCGATAGATATTTCCTCAATTCAACTGATTTTATTATTTAAATTATATTCTTGACTCTGTTATAAAGAAAGGTAAAATCTTTTTTGAGGTGAGAAGTTTTCTGGAGGAGCTCGTGGCTAGATAATAACAGCCGCACAGGTCGATCTTCAAGGTTAAGCAACGCTTGCCTAGGTTGGTCTGTGGATGGGTGACCATCTTAACATAACGAGTTTCCTCCGTGCCTCGGAAAGCAAGTTAAGCCGTTGGTCCCGGCTGTCATTTGGAGATCTTTGGCAGTCGTTACGGATAGTCAGAAGCCAGTAAATCTGACTCCAGTCTTGCCATGAAGTACCGTGTTACCCCAGTTAATGGGTTGTGGAGGTCTGGTAGGCAGCCGCTCCTCGTAAAATACTGGTATTCAGCTAAATCCGGCTTGACTGGAAGCCGACCCCAATATAGTTGGGAGTCGTAGATGATGATGAGGAGAGAAGTTTTCCAATGGCTTCGCCTGGTCTTGCGTGGAACGCGTGTGTGAGAGAGCGTGGTAGACTTTATTGACTAAAACATACTTATGTCAATCAGTTGCCCTTTACATTCTAGAACTATGGTCCCTCTTACAAACCTTTTCGCAGCCCTAGCCAACATTAGCCCTGTAGCGACCACGATCTACTACATACATATGACGTCACAGAAACCTGCATCGCGCAAGCAAAGTTCTCCGCGCGATTTGAATAAATACAAACAGCCCGAAATCATCTACTGGGCAGTAGCCCACCGGACATAACACCTCGTCCGGTCGGAGTATCCTCCCTTTTCAATGGAGGTATGTAGGAATTTACTATCTGCTCCACAACCTCCAAAGCCCTACTAAGCCCTTTCAGTTTGCTGAGAAACAAAATCATTTATTTCAAATACTTCACCAAACCATTTGAACATACATAAAGCGACAACCATCCTATTTCGCGTCCCATATACCCACACAAACACGAAACCCACCAGTCATTAAACCCCGAAATACAATACCTACCTACAAATACACACGACACAAACATACACAATAAAACACAAAAAATACATCACAAAAACTCACACTCACATTAACACTTAAGACCTAGGTCCTTAGGTCTAACTTGGCGGGTCAATGGCCGGTCGACGCTCCGCACATTTTGGCGTACTCTTATTTTTTTTGGGCCCCCTCTCCTCCCGCGTCCCCGCAGCCTCCCAATCGAGTTGCAGTTTTTAGATGCACCTACTTGAGTCGTATGACTATCTAACGACCTGAGCAAAGGAGGGAGTGGAGTGGACATTATTATGTGAACATTTTTAAAGTTTCTTATTAACTGGCAGGTATAAACATGAATACTCGAATAAATAAAATTTTTCTCGAATAAATAGAATTTAATCTCCATCTTTTTGCATAATATTCCATAGCTGGGCGAATGCGTATCCGTATCTCTTTTCTACCCCTATCTGTCCTCTGCAATGCGAGCCATTCCTTCCAGTAAATGTCAAATTCATCACTCCAGTTTCGTCTTGGTCTACCGCGATGTCAAATGTGTAGTATTTAGACTGTGTCCCAGAGCGCAAAAGGTAACTGAAGGAACACAGACACGTTTTAGTCAAATTTCTGAAACTCCCTCTTACTCACAAGGCAATAAATGTTCTTTTACTCTACAGCATCTGATGATTTTAGTTTTGGTGCGCAGTATTCTGTTGATTACGCAGTTCAAAATTCGACGTTCCAGGAGGCATAGCTCGTTGGTTAACCTCAACCTTATACTATCTGAGCTTGCTCGTAGTTTCGTATTCCTCGACAAAGGCTCCATGCATCCCATTTCTGTACCACTACCATCATATGACCAAAAACTTTAACACCGTACACGACTCCACCGCACTGTACTGCGCGCACGCATTCATCGAGAAGTGCGTTGCACTATAGCAGCCAGTTTGACTAGATTTTTGGCAACGCGCGGCGCATGCGCTGTTCACCCCCCCCCCCCCTCCCCGACCGTGCTACCCCCCCCCCCCTCTAGCCCGCAAGCCGCGGTTATGACTTTCTGATGGAGTTTGAAAAGAGATGAAGGATTTTTTGGTAATTAGTTTTGGTAAGGTAAAAGTTTTCGTTTTTTTTACTGTCCCATAGCCCAGTTTTGGGACAGTATAGGCTAGGTATAATAATAGAATAATAATAAAAGTTTTTGGTAGAGCTGCTAAGTTAAAAATGGACTGGGCAGGCCTAATCTGCCGCATGTCGCAACAATATTGGGCTAAAGCGACAACTGACTGGATTCCGAATAGCAGAAGCCGGCGACGCGGTAGGCCCAGAAGGAGATGTCGTGACGACTTGGACTCCTTCCTGGAGGATTGGTCAGCAGTGGTTCAAGATCGAAAAGAATGGAAAAATGGAAGGGAGGCCTTTGCCCTGCAGTGGGACACAACGGGCTCATAATAACAATAATAATAAAATGTGGTAGAGATTTAGTTTGAAGTCAAAGATTTTAATCGGGGGTGGCTCTAGTAGATATCAAGCCGGATTAAGAAACAAAACTTTGCTTAAAGGATTAAACAGAACTTTGAGTAGGTTTTTTGTTTGATAATATCAAATATTTAAGCTATCATTGTGCTTAGAGGTTCTTTAAAGTTAAAAATAACTTAGTATTTGATAACTTAATAAAAAGATGAAGAAGAAGATAAAAAAATAATAAAAATATAGATACGTGCAGCGCAGTCAGACCACCCTGCTATCAACCATGCAGACTGATTAATCTTCTACGCTAAGGACCATTCCATGTAATTTTTGATGACTTATGAATTTGTCAGATTTCTAGTGCAAATTATGTTGAATGTTAAATTTATAGTTTAATTTCGTCAAGCTCGTTTTATCACCGATCTACTAGATGTACAGCGTTGTGCCACCCGTATACAGTGGACATCCTACCTATATGCAAAAAAAAAACGGTTTGAGAATTGGGATCAAATTAAAAGTGCATAGATACGGCTATGAAGTGGAATTCTTTGTCGGAGTTTGTGTTTCCTAATAGCTGCAAATATGGAAGTCTTTATATCAAAAGTGAATAGGTTTCTTTTCGGCAAGCGTGCTCCTACGTGCATCGAGGAGCTCGTGGCTAGATAATAACAGCCGCACAGGTCGATCTTCAAGGTTAAGCAACGCTTGCCGAGGTTGGTCTGTGGATGGGTGACCATCTTAACATAACGAGTTTCCTCCGTGCCTCGGAAAGCACATTAAACCGTAGGTCCCGGTTGTCATTTGTAGATCTTTGACAGTCGTTACGGATAGTCAGAAGCCAGTAAATCTGACTCCAGTCTTGCCATGAAGTACCGTGTTACCCCAGTTAATGGGTTGTGGAGGTCTGGTAGGCTGCCGCTCCTCGTAAAATACTGGTATTCAGCTAAATCCGGCTTGACTGGAAGCCGACCCCAATATAGTTGGGAAAAGGCTAAGCAGATGATGATGTGCTCCTACGTGCATCATCGCTCATCTACCAAAAAACCGGGCAAGTGCGAGTCGGACTCGCGCACTGAGGGTTTCGTACCAACCTACCTATAAAAACAGTTTAATTCTCGAATCGAGTCTTGAAGACTTTTCAATTTTTTTTTCTTGTGACGTAACTAAAAATTTTCAGTTTTCAGACTTTTCCCGATATTAGTGCTATAATACCTTGCTTCGTGCCAAATTTCAAGATTCTAGGTCAACGGGAAGCACCCTATGAGTTTTGATTCCTTTGACAGTGTCGAAATGTACGTTTTTTGCAACATAAACGGGCGTATCTTTTTTTCCCGTCAACTTACAAGTTTGATTTTTGCACAACTTCAAGGGACCGCGGATTTCAATATATGGTTTTAATTTCAACTTGATACCTTCACGCGTTCCTGAGAAAAAGGGTCTTGACAGACGGACGGACGGACAGACGGACAACAAAGTGATCCTATAAGGGTTCCGTTTTTTCCTTTTGAGGTACGGAACCCTAAAAAGCAAGGGTATTCTTATTTAACCATTTGAAAGTGAGTATTTCTCAAACTCTACTTTTGCCTTTTTTGAGGTGGGATATCATCGAATGATTTCTACCTCTCTGGATGAAACAGAATGTTAGACTTTTAATGACTATAACCACATCTGTGTCCTACAGTTGTCCTTTGCACTCTATGGCTACGGCTTTCCTTTTCAGAAATTCTCAGTGCTGACATTTCTTTGTGGAACGCATGATTTAGAAACCCATCATCTGCCTAGCCTTTTCCCAACTATATTGGGGTCGGCTTCCAGTCAGGCCGCATGTAGCTGTATACCAGTATTTTATGAGGAACTACTGCCTGCCTATAAGATGGTCACCCATCCACAGACCCATCTTTGCAAGCGTTGCTTAACCTTTAAGACTGACCCGTGCGGCTGTTATTATCTAGCCACGAGCTCCTCTATAAAAAAAAAACGTTCTAAAGTTTAGATTTTTATAAAAAAAACAGCAAAAAATATTTCAAAAATTTCGCAGATTCGAAAGATAAAAAAAACCTCTTCGTACAGTTTTGTGTAGAATCAAGATAGCTGAGCACACGAGTGGGTGCCAAGTTTTACAACTGTTTTACTACTGCGAGACGCCAGAGATTCCGTGTTTAGGTAATTGCTGACTGCAGACTTTTGCGTGTAAAATGTAGAATACCTACGTGGCAAAGTTTATCCTGTGAGAGAAAAAACTTTGTTAGTTTTTCTTTGTGTGTATGTAGGTAACATTTTGTTTGTTTTTTTTTGTTAAATGATTTGTACAGATGAGAGTGATGTCGAAAAGTAATTTAATGACTAACACCTAGGCTTATTTGTTTTTGTATGTTCATTATTTCATTTTATTTATTAAGGAAAACTAATAATCAAATCCTATTTAACATGGTTGACAAAAGCTTAAAATTTAGATATATAACTTAAAATCTAGATAAGTGTTAGTTAACTAGTTAACTAACTACGTCATCCATGTGTTTCAAATACATCCAAAATTGTTTGTAAGTCAATGAGAAAAAAATATCTTATCTTTACATTATTATTATTTAAACTAATATGAGAATACATTTAATCATGATATGTATATGGATTTTATCTTTTTTATTTCCTACTAAACGATTTATTCCCATAAAATGTACTAATTTCCAATCAGACTAATATTATAAAATTGAATTTATTTATGTTTATTACTCTTTTACGTTCAAACGGATTTCGTTGAAATTTAATAAGTTTCATTTCATTCGGTACGTATTCATATGAATTAGTAGCTTTGAGTTCCATTAAAATGCGGATGTAACACATTCTGTTTTAGCAGTGTATGGCAGCAAATGTATCGAGTCGAGCCTTCTCTGCGAGCTTTGCTGAGGTACTCCACAGTACAATTAAATTCTCAGCTCAATTTTAACAAGATCGCCATTATTTTTAATTATGGTTATTCAGTTGTATTAACACTGATATAAAACTACGCCGATTTTTAAATCACAATATCCACTAACTATCAATTTGCGATTGACATTGTCATTGAACTTCATTCGAAAAATCTCACCAAAAACTTAGTTTATTATTCTTAAATAGTTTTATGGTGTAAAATATTAAAAATAGGTTAAAAACTGATTACCATTGTTAGACTAAAAGTCGATGAACGAGCGCATCCCTATATAGACTCCACGACTCATCGCCCCCGCACTAGCATCTTTGACAATCTCTAAACGGAGAATTGTGTGCTTTTTTCGTGACGTTATGTTTTAAGTTGTTTTAAGTTATAATTAAAAATTTTGCGAGATAGAACTGCGTTTATCCTTAATATCATAAACCATCACATCGTCAGCTTTATACAGCATACCGTTTATCTCTACAACAGGAAGGTTTGATAATTACGAAGAATTAAAAACGATCAGAAGATTATAATCAATTTACTGTGGTCAACACACCTAAGTTATAAAATCATAAAGTTATGAGTCAAGCCACGCAGTGATTTTGCAAAATAAAATAGACCTTTCCCTAAAAACTTACCTCCTTACCTTCCCTAACCCTAAAACCTCAATTTTTGCTTCTGTATTTATCGAAAAACAAAAGAAAATCTTAGAACCTTTTACTTTACCTTTTTTTTATTAAAATTAAATGTAGCACAAGGGTACAGTGAACTTATGGCGAAGAAACAAAAGGTCGGTGCTATTATTTAGAAAGCAATAATACAAAAGTATACACGTATATAAAATATAGTTAAAACATAGCATCTCTATTCTAGTCTTTATAAGATTGAACGCTATTTTTACACGACTGCCCAAAAAAAGGAGTGTTATGTTTTCAGGGTTCATGTATGTATGTGAGTATCTTTATTCCACCATAAATTCTAAACTACTGGACTGGTTTTTATTGCTAGAGCTTTACAAGACAATTGTTTGAAGGCGGTACCATGTCCCTGGAACTCAAAGGGTAACTGAAGGACACAAATGTGCTATTTCAGTAAAAGTCTTACTCCACCCAGAGTGGGAAAACTCATGTGAAAACTTCCCACAACAAAGAAAAACTTTCTGCAAGGTAAGCCAACAAACAACATAAGACAAGGATAATTTACTCTCTCTACTTATCAGAAATGATTCCAAACTGAATTATCTTCTTAGAAGAATATTTTTACGCAATACGTTTTTCTCTTCCATTCTGTCCTGTCACTCGTCACACTACCACTAACTCTTTTTCTTTCTCATCACTCAGACAATCCATCCATTTATTTTTTTGCCTTCCTTCTACGTCTTTATCCATCATGTAGATGAATGGAGAGGCAGAAAGAGGCATAATCATAACTCGTTTAGTAACATACGTTTCATTGATTTAATGAAATAATTGTATTTTGTAAATAATTAAAACAATAATTTATTGGTATTTTGTATTTATTTTATTAAGTTGGTTAATTTAGTTACTCAGCCGCTAAGTTAAAATGGGACTGGGCAGGCCACATCTGCCGCATGTCGCAACAAAATTGGGCTAAAGCGACAACCAACTGGACTCCGACTTAATAAATTAGAGAAATATGGGATAAGAGGGAATGCCTTGGAACTAATTAAGTCGTACTTAACTGATCGTTTTCAAATAACAAGAATAACGAAAATAGATATAGACACAAAATTCGAACGCGTATATATGTCGGACCCTAAACTTGTTAGATTTGGCGTTCCCCAAGGAAGTATTCTTGGGCCTCTATTATTCATTATATATATTAATGACCTACCAAGGTCTATCATATTGTTTGCGGACGATAGCACGGCCATTTTCGCAGATAGCGGTCAAGAAGATTTTGAAGTGCAGGTTAATAAATCTCTTGAAGATATTATAAATTGGTTAATAATTAATAATTTAAAAATAAATATTGAAAAAACAAACTACATGTCCTTCACAAATAAAAATACAAAATCAAATAAAATCAATTTAAATTATAAAGGTGAATCAATAAATCAGGTCAGTAACACTAAATTTCTAGGAGTCCATATCGACTCAGAACTTGACTGGAAAATGCATGTGGATAGTGTCTGCAAAAAACTTAACCAGTTTTCATATGCTCTCTATATCCTTCGAAAAATAGTAAATGAAAGCGTACTACTTAGTGTTTATCATGCATATGTGGGTTCTACTCTAAAATATGGTATTTTATGTTGGGGTAACTCTACTAACAGAGAATTTGCATTCAAAGCCCAAAAAAAATGTATTCGAAGTATATGTGGGCTTAAACAGACCGATTCATGCAGAGCAGAATTCAAAAGACTAAAAATCTTAACCCTAGCGTCAATGTATATATTGGAAGCAGCCTCAATCACAAAGCGCGACATCAATAATTATGAGACAATGAGAAGTACAAGATATAAAAATGACCTTAAGGCAACTAAGAGTAGAACAGTTAAGTTTAAATCAAGCATATTTGGTATGGGTGTAAAAATTTACAATAAATTACCAGACTCTATTAAGACCACTGAAAAATTAGCTTCTTTTAAACACAAACTTAAAGAATTACTGCTACAGAAAGTATATTATACAATTAATGAATTCTTTAATGACAAATGTTTTGACTGAAATTTATTTAATAGTATTGTGATTAATGCATAATTATAAAGAGTGATAATTATTAATTGTGAAATTTTATGTATGAATGTAATGTAGTGGTAATAAATATTGTGTTAATTATTTTGTATACTTGTTATGACGGTTTATATTATTATTATTATTTTCTTTCTTTTGACATCTTGACTATTTAATTAATTTTTAATGTATTGTACTGTAATGAATTTAATTGTTAAATAATTATAACAAATACCAATTGATACATATAATTAATTTATTTTTTATAGTGATTATTATGTTACTTGAATTATTTTTTATTTTTTTGCTTTTGACATGTAATTGTAATTTTGACATGTAAAAATTTAAAGTTTGTACACCCTATGGGTATGTTGCAGTGATACATTGTTATGATATTAATTTTAAGAACTAAATTTACACCTGTGACAAACAACAATAAATGAATCTTGAATCTTGAATCTTGAATCCGAACAGCAGGAGCCGGCGACGCGGCAGGCCCAGAAGGAGATGGCGTGACGACTTGGACTCCTTCCTGGAGGATTGGTCAGCAGTGGCTCAAGATCGAAAAGAATGGAAAAATGGAAGGGAGGCCTTTGCCCTGCAGTGGGACACGACGGGCTCATAATAATAATAATAATAATTTTACCGGGCCTTACATGGGCCCGATGTTGATCTATTAGCGTCCGTATCCTGGTTACGCTTTGGTGATCTTTTTGGAGAAACCGAAGGTTTTGTCTTTGCAATTATGGATGAAGTTATGATGACGAACAACTACCGGAAATACATTGTGAAGGATGGTACGGTTGACATCTGTCGGGCATGCCACCTGCCCGGAGAATCAATCCGACACATAATTTCTGGGTGCTCTCATCTTACTAACGGAGACTATTTGCATAGACACAACCTCGTGGCCAGGATTATCCACCAGCAACTTGCTCTTAAATACAATCTTGTGGAGTCAGAAGTACCGTACTATAGGTATGTGCCCGACCCAGTTCTCGACAATGGCAATATCACGTTGTATTGGGATCGATCTATCATCACTGATAGGACTATTGTTGCCAATAAGCCCGACATAGTGGTGATAGATCGATTAGAGCGTCGCACAATGATTGTTGATATAGCGGTCCCACATGACGAGAACCTCGTGAAAGCTGAGAAAGAAAAGCAAACTAAGTATCTTGACTTAGCTCGCGAGGTTGTCGACATGTGGGAAGTGGACACGGCAATCATTGTGCCGATAGTCGTGACGGCCAATGGCTTAATAGCCAAGAGCCTCGACGAACACCTGAGGAGGCTCTCGTTAGGCAGCTGGATCAAGGGTTTGATCCAGAAAGCAGCACTCTTGGACACGGCGCGTATTGTCCGGAGGTTCCTCTCTCAGGAGCCCTGACCGCCGGTAACTTGGACCCTGTTCCCGATGCCGGTGGGCCACTATTTTTTATATTTTTAAATGTTTTTTTTTAAGTTTTTGTAAAAATATTTAAAAATGTATAAAATATGTTCTAATGAAAAATAAATGAAATAATAATAATAATAATTTAGTTTTAATTTTTATTAACTTCATAAATAATTGAATTTAATTTGACATGTAATTATAATTTATATTTTTTGACTACACCATCGCTTTGGGTCAATCTGTAATGATAGCTGTAAGACTGATAATAAATAAATAAATAATCCCTCCTCTTCACATGACCATCAAGACAATCGATTTTCCCAAATTATCTGACCTGGATAACTATACGCTAAGGACCGTCCGTAAGGCATAAGTCTCAACACATCGAGTTTATCGAATAATTCGATAGGTAGCCGGAGGCTGCGAGTTATGGGCGCTAACGGTCAACGGGCCTCTTGCGAAATACCTAAATGTACTGTTAGCAGAACAAACAGATGAGTAAGGGAAAATATTTCAAGTGTTACGTCATCATTTTCTGGAATGGTAATCTAATGTATAAAGTTTATTAAATACTAACTGACCCGGCCGACTTCGTACTGCCGATTTTTTTTTCCGAATTTTTCTCACCTTTTAACCCTTTTCTAGACCTCCACGAACATTTCAAGACCAAGATAAGATAAATTCGTTCAGCCGTTCTCGAGTTTTAGCGAGATTAATGAACAGTAATTGATTTATATATATATATATAGACTAGCTTTTACCCGCGGCTTCGCTCCCGTCAAATGACTACCCTACATATCCTACGCTACCCTACCCTACCTTCCCTACCTACCCTACCTACCCTACACTACCCCACTACCCTACACTACCCTACACTACCCTACACTACCCTACACTACCCTACACTACCCTACACTACCCTACACTACCCTACACTACCCTACACTACCCTACACTACCCTACACTACCCTACACTACCCTACACTACCCTACACTACCCTACACTACCCTACACTACCCTACACTACCCTACACTACCCTACATTACCCTACACTAGCCTACACTACCCTACACTACCCTACACTACCCTACACTACCCCACACTACCCTACACTACCCTACACTACCCTGCACTACCCTACACTACCCTACACTACCCTACACTACCCTACACTGCCCTACACTACCCTACACTACCCTACACTACCCTACACTACCCTACACTACCCTACACTACCCTACACTACCCTACACTACCCTACACTACCCTACACTACCCTACACTACCCTGATTTTTTTTTTTTTAGATTTAAACTATCCTATCTCTCAAGTTGGATCGAACTGCACATGGTGTGCGAATTTTATTATAATCGGTTAAGTGGTTTAGGAGTCCATTGAGGACAAACATTGGGACACAAGATCTATATATATTAAAATAAGATAAGAAAACAAAATAAAAACCATATAGCCGTACGTAAACCTCCTCCTTTTTGAAGTTGGTTAAAAATGGTTCGACGTTACATGAGACTTGTATTCAGGTGGGAAATCATCTCTCTCGGGTTTTCTCTCGCTCTAGGACGGAGTAGGAGGGCGTGTTGGTCTTTTACTGACAAATAAAAGTCTGACTTCCAGTTCAGGGACTCCCTTGACCAGCTTCGGTTTTTGCTAACTTCCCTAGAAAATACCATGTTAATCCAAACTCAATATTCTGGAAAAGCCATCACAAATCTGATATTACTACGAAACTGTTATCATGGATAATTATCGATTCTGTGAAAATCGCATTAATAATTATGATATTACTCAGAACTATCAATACCCTGGTAAAGGCCTGGTAAGGGTATAACATACCAGGTCAAACATATCTGTGAACATCACTGACATACATTATCTGTTGATACTCGGAACTGTTATTTACATAGATAATACCACGGTAATACATACCAGTGTATTACATTTCTGTGAATATCTCACATATTCTATAACCCGATTCACGTAATTAAAACCGTAACGATATCGTAGCGACTTAGTCGTTCAGACCATTATCGTATTGACATCCATTAATCGAGCCTGAACGATAAGGATTTTAAAATCGTTCGATCGAAGTATCGTTGGCATGACATTAGCTGAATACACGACGACGTATTCAGCTAATATCAATAATTATCCTGGTAGAACACATAATAATGTAACTGGTAAATAAGCCGTTGAAAGATCGTTTAGTTTCAAGCCAATTGAATTGTCGGTAACCATTTAAATTAAATTAAAGGAAGACATCGTGAGGAAACCGGCATGTCCTAGAAACAAAAATTCAACTCATCACATCCACCAATCCACACTAGGCCCGCGTGGTGAATAACTGCCTACTTCCTCTCCTAGAGAAGAGGTCTGAGTCCCAACAGTGGGAACATTACAAGGCCGACAATGCTAATGAATTGTCGTTCTATTGAATCGCGTTCAAGAAACACGAGAATACCGATTTTGGGTAGGACTTCGATCGAATGACTATAAAACTTCAACGATATTTGACTTGTTTGTTTCATCTTACGTGAGTCAGGCTACTGATACTTCTCCGAACTGTTATTAACGCCAATACCTGAGTATTTGATGAGACACCAAATAACCTAGTAAACTAAATATATCGATATCTCGGAAGCAGTCTCGCGAGCCCTAATTTAGGTCCATGGCCTCTCGTGTGAGTTGCCTTATCTAGCGTGAACTAAGATCAAAGGCAACCCTCGAATATGATACCTATTTTTTATAGGCACCTTCTAAAAAGGGTGAAAGGTCAATTGTTGTCTTCTTAAGATGTGGCTCGAAATAGGTGTGAGGGATCATTTGATTTTAGTGGCGTGTTTAAGCTTAAGGAGCTCGTTGGCAGCGGCTGTTATTATTTATCGCGGTTCGGTATTGAAAAAGAATCATGTTTATGGCACTTTAGAATTGTCAAAATGTCAGTCAGTCAAAAAAGTGAAGCTATCGTCTGTTTTTTATACCCGGAGACTAAATTGACACAAGTAATGTCAAATTTACTATAGGAATGACGCCAGTTCTTTTGTGTTGAAATTTCATTTTAGTCTCAGGGTTTAAGAAACAGACGATAAGTTTTACGTTCCAAAGCGTAGATTTCTATGGAGACAAAACTCCATGCAAACAGTTTTAAATCATGTCATGAGTTACATAAATCTTGGTATTAATTCTTGTCGCTTCTATTATATGATCACAATTTCGATAAATAACGTGGAAAAAAGTAATTAAAAAATAGAAATTAAAGTAAGACACTGGCAGCTCAAAGATGACCAGTCTTAACTGATGGTAAGCAACCCTTTCCAACCATGTGCCGATGAAGCAAAGCCGTACGTCAAGTGGTTCAATGATGGAAGAAAAATGATAGAATTTTCCATTTCCTTCCATTTCGTCCTGTCTTTTTCTTTCATAACACTTCCCATACAATCCGTATTTTCTTTCCCTCTCCCTATCCATCCATCCGAATGTAAACTCATAACTCTTTTAATAACATTCGTTTCATCCCTCTTCGACAACTTTTCAGTCACTCAAATCTTTTTATTTAATTTCGTCTCAAAACTTTTCTGCTATCGCTACATTCCTTCCTCCAAGGCCTATCTCAATCGCGTGCCCGACCCGGAAGGCAGCCTCGCCGTATTCGCCTTTATTTGCATGCAGTACCTCTGTTACATGGCTACAATGCTACCCCTACCATCCGTTTTACGTCTCCCAAACATCCTACTTACCTTTTATTCTGAATACCCTCCTCTATAAGAATAGGCATATATTATTGAACCGCCTTTAATAATTTAGAAGGTATCTATTTTGGGTCTTTTTTATGTTAAAGGTTAGGGAATAGATAATGTTATTTACTGTTAAGGTGGGATCCAATTACTTCTCCCGCTCTAGGCGGAGTACGAGGGCGTGTAAAACTTTTACTGACTAAAACCACATCTGTGTCCTTCAGTTGCTCTTTGCGTTCCAGGACTACGGGGTTTCTTTTCAAAATATCCGCACGGTTCTAATGTTTCTACTGTTAAGGTATGGGTAAAAACTAGGGGCAGCTCAGTCATGTTGTCACTAGATGGCGTTGGACTCAATATTTTTAGTTTATTTTGGTTTTAGATACAGTTTGCCTGGTGGTGTTATTCTTATGTCGGTGCCATTAGCACCGACTTGAGAATAACACAGACGCACGGGTTCAAACATAGCCAGCCGCATTGCATTGAGTAATTTATTAAATTTCATCATCACTGCTGTCAAAACGGTGAAGCACAGCATCTTGAGGAAACTGGAATGTCCTAGAACCAAAAAGTGGTGGATTACGGCCCATTTCCTCTCCTAGGCCTGACAAGGTGAAGCAATAGTGACGGAACAGACGTTCTCAAGCCTATGTCGCCGCGACAGGAGCCCCCCGGGCGTCGCAATGTAATCCTTGTCCATGCATGAGCTTGCGGATGACAAGCAATGGGTAGCTCGCCGACCAATCGTCTGGTAAGGATCGAGCCCGAGTCATCCATGGCGCCTAGTTTTCCATGTGCAACTAAAAGAGACGTCAGTAAATCAAATGTAGGGGCCGCAGGATTTCCGTCCCGCTAGGGCCTCCGAGATTTTCTAAAAGATACGCCGTGATACTAGAACTCAAAGGGCAACTGAAGGACATAGGTTGGTTTTAGTCAGTAAAAGTGTGACACACCTAAAGCAGGACAAATCATTGAATGAACCACCTATAAATTCGGAGAAGTCATTCAGATGATACATCACTTGAAAAAAGAACCTATAAATTAAAAAAAAGCTACATGTGCGTAGAAAAAATGAAACATTAAATCAAATAAATCCGTATCCCAACTCCCCACTTCCCAAATCTCTAACTAACCAAATAAAACATAGAAGATCCGTCAACTTCGCGACTATTCCCAAGTCGCTTGTCCTATATATAATACATGATTCAGTTGTCCTACCCTGAGTAGCATCCCTAAGGGTTGCCACCCCTCGGAACTTGACGGGTTAAGAAGGTAAAGAGGAAGGATGCGGGTGGTTTCATGCTCGTATTTAAGGTTATCAAAAGGACACAATTATGATGTCGTATGAAGTTTAGGTTTTATTTTTTTTAAGGATTTTGTGATCTGTTGTAAGAGCAGATGTAGAGATATATATTCATTAGTAAAGTAAGGAATATTGGTGATATAAGTTTTTTTTTTTTTTTATGTCTCTATTTTATTACTTTAATATGTTACAAATTATTTACAAATTATACTAAATGAAATAGAAAAAAAAACCCTAACGAACTAACTAAAAATTAAAAATTAACCTAAAGAATGGCGTCGAAAAACTCCTCCCCATCGCTGTCGACTGGTAAAGTACCCAAAAGGCTGGCAGCATTGCCACGCTGTATGGCAATGCTTATTCTCTGACCAAGATAAAAGCCAGCCCTTGGGTCACGCGAAGTGTCAACAAGGCGTTTGCATAGGTCTTTAAACAATTGGTGGGCGCTCGGACCCCACGATCCAAGAGTTTCAACCCCAAACGGCTCGAATATATAACTACCTACTAAGTTATTATATTTTCGCCGTTTGAGGTTCTCCGCAGACGCAGCGGCAGCACCAGCACAGCACGACGAGCTAGGAACATGAGATGGCGCAAGAGTATCGACGCAAGTAGTGTCCCACACTAAAGGCCTACCCATCTTCCAAGGAAATAAAGACATACCGTCCGGTCTCTTGCCATCGTCGCGTGCCAGGCCATGAGGTTCTAATACAGCTGGAACGCCGACGGTGACAAGAGCGCGTCGGATGATGTCATTAATATTCGCATGCCGCGCTATGCGACCCGCACTACGGCTGCATGAGAGACCGTGGTGTCCGAGGCTGTTGACAACTTCGCCACAGCGGCAGCGATGAGGAGAACAACAGGGAGCGCCAAGACGAAGGGAAACAGCGAGGCGGAAAGTAGTATCGTCGAGCAAGGTGCCTATGTTCGACGACGGTAGTGCGTGAAGCCAGAGACCCGACTCCCATTCCCCCACGGCAAGCAGGCGCGCACGCTCCGCAGCAGTAGGAGATGTTGCAAGCAGGTTATCCTGCACTACTTTGCAGAGTGGCTCGTCCCACCGCCTTTGGGAAGAAAGGATGTCGGGAAGTTTAGAACTCGGGCAAGCGAGCTTCCAGGCATTTACGGCCTCAGCTAAGCAGGGCACATTGAAATCAACCAGTGAGGAAGATAAGATATTCCTGGTTAATTTCTCAGTGCCGTGAACCGAGGATATAAATGCTGGTAAACTGATACTAGTAATTTTGCGGACGCCGAGGCCTCCCATACGTATAGGAAGGGTAGCTTGAGCCCAAGCTCGGTCGTCCATGGCCACATTTAAAATTAATGAAAGAGTATGACGGATAATTTTGTCCATTTTTTCTAAAAGATGAGGGTGTTTCCATAAATGAGAAGCACGCAAAAAATAAGTTAATTTTGGGCCAAAACAGCAGAAACGAATTAAGGTGATGGCCGAATGAATATTAATTTCGAGCAATCTTTCCGAAATATCATTAAAATTTTGAATTTTTTCGTCCACAAAATTGGGAAAGGAATTCTCGAAAATTGGAGACCCTAGGAGACGAAGAGAGCTTTTTTCCATAATTTTGATTTCTGGGGCTATTGTCTTGAATTTGGAAATAGTCAATTGTCTGTCAGTACTGTCAGATAAAAATAGTTCACATTTTGAAAAGTTGAGATCCAGACCTATGGAGTGGAGTTCATTTTTAAGAAAAAGGAGGTCATCCAAAACTGTTTCTACTTCGCCTCCAAGAGTTCCGTCATCGAGATACCATACATTAAATTTGGAATTTAGCTGCCGGATAATGGGGTGAATCGCTAAGCTAAAAATCACTGGCCCGAGGGGATCACCTTGTTGACAGCCAACAGCAGATATCAAAAGGTTGTCCCGATATAGTAATTTAGTAGGATTTCTGTAACATTGCCAAAGAAAACTAAAAATTTGAGGTACTTCTTTTTTAGATTCTGCCAGCAAGGTGTCCCTATTAACCGAATTGAATGCATTTTTTATGTCAACTTTCAGGATGACCTCTCCTTTGTTGGAATTTAGATAGGTCGACAAAGCGTGTACGGCAGCCTCGCAGCCCCCCTTGGAGCCGTAACCTAGCTGCAGGGGCTGAAATTTTTCCGAAATAGCCTCACCATAAAATTTACAACAGATCTTGGCTGCCATACGACGGTACGTAGTACCCACTGCAATTGGACGAATGCCGCCATCTCTCTTGCGTAGGGCACATAAATTGGCCCCATACAAAATATCGATGACGGCTTCGTTTACCTTGCCCGAGAGCATTAGGTTAATCAGAGCCGTAAGTTCCTTCAAGAGCAACTCACCAGCTTCCCCGGCGCCTGTACAGATAAGGTCCTTCAAATGCTGAGGACTAAGGCCATCGAGGCCGCCGGCAGAGCCGCTTCGGAAGGAGCAAACGGCTGTGACTACCTCTCGACCTGTAACGGTGAGGGAGTGAATATCCGAATCGGGGGGATCAGGAAAGGAAAGACCATCCGCTGGGGCAGGGTGTTTACTTTCCAGAGCCGCTAGCGTATCTGGAGAACAGGGAGCCAGCACATCACTACTGAAGAGAATTCTGGCTGCTCCGCTAATGTCACCTTCCCCTAATTTACTTTCGACCAGATGGGATATACCTCTTGAAGAGGTAGCTCTCTGTGTCGATAATTTTGGGTCCAAATTAAAAGCCGAAAGATTACAATTTTCTTTAATTTGAGAAGTCAAAGTTTTTTTGGTTGCCAAATCCTTTTGAACATGTAATATTCTATAAGGGAAGGTGAGAAGTTATTCCCAAGCACTTAACGAGTTCTCCCGGGCGGCAAGGCGCACACAGCTTGCTAAATGTTGTGCTACTACAGGCCTTGCACCACGGGGAACTCGTTTTAGAACAGGAACAGAGTTTTTGAATTTTGTAAGAGTTTTCCAAAGCGGGTCAGAAATTAATGTAGCTGGTGTAGGGGATGTAGGAGTAAGGACAGGGTCTGAAATTAATGCATTTTGGGGTTTATGTGCCTTACCAATATGCACATTCAGACCCCGCTTACCTTTGAAAAACCGTGCTTGGGTGCAGAGAGGGCACCTCTCCAGAGTATTCTGTGATGTAAGTAATATAAGTAATGTGGAGATATTGTTTTCAAAACAGAATAACCACACAGTTCCATGCAACCACATTCATGAGACAGTGCTAGCGGGTTGTTACAATTATGAGAAGGACAAATATCCTCTATCTACTCCGTACGGTTCCCTATGCATAATGTGTTACTAGAACAAAAATATCACTAAATTATATTATATTACCCTATATATTTTATCTTTACTTTCACTCTTGACCACAATATTAGCTATCAGAAAACAGACACTGGCAGGAAATTGTATTTCAAATAAAATATTTGCTTTAAAAAAAGTTAGTTGTTGAAAACATAGTCGTCTAAACCCGCTGGGAAGATAAAATATTTCCCTCCTCGCATGTTTTTTACTGCTCGTCTTCTGGCCATTTCTTTGCGTACAAAGTTGTATCAATAAGTTTTTCTTAGTTTTTATACATTAAAAACTGAACCTAGCAGTCACGTATTCAACTAAGTCATCATCTGCCTAGCCTTTTCCCAACTATATTGGGGTCGGCTTCCAGTCAAGCCGGATTTAGCTGTATACTAGTATTTTACGAGGAACGGCTGCCTACCAGACCTCCACAACCCATTTTATCTGGGGAAACACAGTAGTTCACGGCAAGACTGGAGTCAGATTTACCGGCTTCTGACCATCCATAACGACTGTCAAAGATCTACAAATGACAGCCGAGACCTACGGCTTAACGTGCTTTCCGAGGCACGGAGCAAACTCGGTATGTATGTAAGATGGTCACCCATCCACAAACCAACCTTGACAATTACGTATTTCAACTAAGTAGGTACACATTTTTTTTAAACCAATGTTGATATAAAGGAAAATTCTGTGCAAACGATGATGATCAGTTCTTCTTAAGTATCTCCTCCCTTCATAAAAACAAGGGATGCTGTGAAATATGTCCTCCATTAGACTTCGCCCCACAACAACACATTACGATAATGTCAAGACATTATAAAGACTGTGTCTAATCTACGCGAGCATCATTTTATTGTTCGCTATTACGATTTCTATTAAATTATAAGCTTTATTTTTTATGTTGTTCTCATCGTTGTAAATAGGTTGATACATACTTGAATTATGAATTGAGTAGGGTGAGGAAGTCTCATCTACATTTTTTGTTTTATGGGCAATCAAAAATGCATGATATTTGGGATAAACAGTCTTCAAAAGTAAAAAATAATGGTTGTAGTTCGACCTATGAGCAATGTCATTTTATTGATTGTTAAAAAGGTAGCTTATGCATCGGTCTCAACATGGAAATGCAGTCACGATATTAGTATCCAGATATGGACAGTGGCCACATTATGTTTGTTATAGCTTATTCCACTTTATTCAATTGTAATTGTGATATGTTCTTACGCCACCAAAAACGATATTTAAGCATTAATAAATTCAATCAACGATTTATTTAATGTCATTTTTTTTAAAACCTTTTTTAAAATTGCCAGTAACAATCATACTTTACGCAACACTTCTACTCGACGAATCTTCCCAACGTTACGCGTAAAACAATTCACGCCTTAAAACTTGAAATTTAACATTCAACAAAAATTAGAATTACGAGTTGTGCCAAGATGTTATATTTTACGATATACATAGAGATAATATCTGTCATAAAAAGAGTATTAAGTGTGTTTACGACGTTTTTTTCATTACGGTTGAACGTTCGCGACTCAACTATGCGGGAGAATGTAAAACTGTTGTTTTTTTGTTCAGAGTTTTCGAAACTTCAGCCTTTGCAGTATTCGCAGGAAGTATTATGCTGTAGGGCTTTGTGTTAGCTTGGCTATATTAGCTGTGTGCCTTTTCTTAGAGGATGTAGGTTGAAATCTGGCCTTTATACAGTCTTCTGTCTTTTGTGAGGTTGCATTTTAGTTGAACGTAAGTTTATGCTGTAAATATTTGCGTCCAATGCAGAGGACTGAGGTACTAGACAGTGTCTTTTGGGTACATAGCTGACGGGTTTACATTGTCCTCACATGTCAATCAATATTGTAATACGAAAATATTGTAAAAAAAAATATTTTTAAAAAAAGAGTAACTACTCATAGAGTTTCTTGCCGGTTCTTCTCCATAGGAAACGACCAATTGGAACCGTGCGCTAACTTCTTATGTTTTATAAGTGCCCCTGTAGGCCTATATAAAACTAGCTATCCCCTGCGGTTTCACCCGCATTTTCCGTTAATGCTCCGCTCCCGTGGGTTGTAGCGTAATGGTATATAGCCTATAGCATTCCTCAATAAATGGGCTATCTAACACTGAAAGAATTTTTCAAATCGGACCAGTGGTTCCAGAGATTACCCCCTACATACAAACTTACAAACATACAAACTTACAAATTTTACCTCTTTATAATATTAGTATAGATAGTATAGATAAAAATACTGAATTTGAATTTTGAATTGGACGTGATGGCCCAGAGGCGAGTAGCTTAACTGGTACCCGCCTCTCATATGCATGAGGTTTCGGGTTCAAAACCGTACAAGTATCAATATGATGTTTTTATTCTATACACTTTTCTTTGTTTATCTGGGACTGACTAGGACATTAGTCCCCCCCGTGTCTTGGAAAACATGGAAACTCGATTTCCTAGTCGTCTTTTGTAGATTCTTGAGGATTTTTATAGGTAGTCAAAAAAATTACTGTCATTCTATCCGAGAGAATCGTGTCAGCCAGCAACTAGGGCTAACAGTTGTTCCATGTAAAACACGTGATCCTTAACCATTTTTTTTTAAATTGGTCATTGTTTAAGTTTGTGAACAAAATTGTCATAAAATTTGATGTAATGGCTTGCATCTCTAACCTCAAAGTTACACGATTTCTGGTCAGTAAAAGTCTGCCACCCCTCTTACTCCACACAAAGCGGCTAGTGTTATTTTTTTTTTACTTGTTATAAACTAGTGCTTAACCGCGATCCCACCTGATGGTAAGTAGTGATGCAATCGTTGATGGTGAGGCGCACTAGTTTACTAAGAGCCTATTCACTCTAGCCTTGAAGACACCTAAATTATAATTGGATGGAAAGACCGCAGCAGGCAAAAGGCAGGGTATTTGAGTCTCAAAACAATCAAACCAATTATCTCCCCCAAATTCTTGACAAAGTAAAAGTCACACGACACGACAATTTTCCTCCAAGAAATCGTATCGTTTCTCGGAATCCGTCACTTACCGTCTAATTACGTCAAAATGGGAGCAACTTGTGTAACGTTGCGGTGCCGTGCGGACGCCACGTAACTCAATTCAAATCGTTCGGAAGTGGGACGAGACGTTAGCGGGAGAAAGCATCGCTCGCGTCGGCGCGGGCGCAGGGAGCTTTGAAGTCATCGATCAGTGGTAGGGGCACCATTCGATGGAAGAGTGAAAGGACCCCTGGAGTGATATTCTTTAAGAAAACAGCCTTCCCGGTAGCGCTGTGGACAAGGCTGTTTTCTTAAAGAATAGAATTGTGTGCAATTCTCTGAGAAAACAGCCTTAACAGCCCTTAACAGCAGCGACGAAATTCAAATCAGTATCCGCTAAACTGTGAGAAGCTATTCTTTAAGAAAATGGCCTTCCCGGTAGCGCTGTGCACAAGACTGTTTTCTTAGAGAATGGCACTCCTGATCAGAGGAGTGTTGTATCTGGTCCAGCGTTGTTGTGGCTGTAGTGTATGTTCTAAACGCACGGGGAACTTAATTACCGTGATGATTTAATCTTCCACTCGTCCAATGATTCACCTATCAATACCCGCGAAACGAGACACAATAGTAAAACAATAACAGCGCGGTCTCATAGGACCGGTCGGGGATTCATGAATTAAGGAGCATACCCAAGTCGACGGCTACACGCCGTGCACGTGTGCCTCAATGAAGTTTCAACAAATCTTTGTAACGTTATGGAATGCAATAAAGTATTGAGTATTGATCTGAACGGGCCCAGTACGACCGATGCGTGCTGGGACTACGAGAACGTTTGAAAGAGTGATCGTGGTGAATGCAACACGCCACTGAAGGAGAGATCTGGGTTTCAGTCAGTAAAGGTCGAACAGACCCTCTCTTTCCACCTTCGAGCAGGAGTCATTTGATCACCACAAGAAAAAAGTTGTTTGTCCTGTATTTTAGTAGCACAAACACCGCTACCCTACTCGATATCTTGGAAGGGCGAGGTAGGAACGTTGCTAACGCCGCGGTGAAAGTTTGTAGAACTTGCTTCGGTACTACTACTCGTACATAAATAAACTTTTATTTACTCCCGTTATGGCATGCAGCTTTAAGGATAAAAACCTATCAATAATTCTGAATGAAGCGTTATTGGAACTCTTTCCTTGTGTATACAGCTAAGGAGTAGAATTCTCTAACATAGTCTGTTTCCTGTTAGCTATAACGCAGGGGTTTTTAAGTAGTGAAAAGCTTAATTCTAGACGAGGAGCTCGTGGCTAGATAATAACAGCCGCACAGATCGATCTTCAAGGTTAACGCTTGCCAAAGTTGGTCTGTGGATGGGTTAGTATGGTATGGGTATATGGTAACATAATGAGTTTCCTCCGTGTCTCGGAAAGCACGTTAAGCCGTAGGTCCCGGCTGTCATTTGCAGATCTTTGGCAGTCGTTACGGATAGTCAGAAGCCAGTATCTAAATCTGACTCCAATTTTGCCATGAAGTACCGTATTACACCAGTTAATAGGTTGTGGAGGTCTGGTAGGCAGCCGCTCCTCCAAAAATACTGGTATGCAGCTAAATCCGGCTTGACTGGAAGCCGACTCCATTATAGTTGGGAAAGGGCTAGGCAGATGATGATGATGAGCTTACTTCTAGACATGCGCGCTCCATCGTCGGCCACAACATCGATTGCCATCAGGTGAGATAGATGTCAAGCGTAAGCTTATCCATAATACAGATCCTGGAGCCTCACTAGGGCCGTCACCTGGTGAGGATGAGTAAGGATCATTGGTCCACCTTGTGGGAGGCCTTTTAACGCTGCGTCTACCAGTACGGGGTCTCTGTTCTAGAACCTTTCGGCATTCGCTTTCGGCCCTAATCCGCCCTATCGTCCATCTGTTCTACGAGTAATATGCCTTGCCCACCGCCACCTTAGTTTTGCGATTTTCTGTGTTTGTTGGTAAATTACACTTATATGATTCGATCACACAAGGAAGCTAATATTATAACCCTTTCCATTGCTCTTTGGGTGACTTTCAGCCACGAAACGAGTCTAGGTTAAGAAAAAAGAATAATCTGCTATGTTATTTATTACTTTTAAGAACTTTAGCTAAATATCCTACCTATTTTGATAATAACGTTAAGATTTCCACTTGAAAATTTCGTTAAGTTATAACTTAAAGTCTAATAAAAGTATCCTTAAGATACTTCATATTGTTTTCAGAATACAAAATACAATATCAAATAACTTCCTAAAACCTATTATACCCAAAACTCGGTACTGTAATCTCGTAACCCATAAATTGTAGTTAGGGGTCGCGGGTTCGATTCTCGGCTAATGAGAGAGAAAGGCCGGTTCTGAGAATAACTCGGCCAGTTAAAGTTAACTTCGAGTTGTGGTACAGTTCAAATGTAGGTTAGCTCCTTGTGTGTACGGCTGAATTGGTTTCGGAACTTTAATGTGGGTTTGTGGAAGCTAACTATGAATGGAATATTTAGATACAAAAATAAAAGTATAACGTATCTAAAGAAGTCATATGCTTTTATTGCTCTTATTATCTTGCAAACTGACAAGTTGATGAAAGTTTTTTTTAAGTTTTTTGCTATAATGTTTGTGTTTGATAGGAAGAAAAATTGATTGTTTTAATGTCACCGTACGGTAGTCAGGAATACAATACGGACTCAGTATAGACTTGTGTAGATCTTTACACAATTATGTCTGTGCAATATAAAAGCGCAGGCAAATGATTTTTTCACTGAGATTTCTTAGTGTAAATAAATGTCTCGCCTGTCACGACAAAAAATACTACCAAGAACTCGACGCATCGGAACTAGACACTGTGGAATTATCGCAGATTTTAGAATTAGAAATTTAATGAAAAAATAAACTAAGTAATGATTACTAGACCACGACTAAATTACTAGTAAACTCTAAATAAAAGCGCCTTGTTGGATTTTCATTGCTTGGCTCAGAGCCAACTACTGAAAAACTAAAAAAACAAAAACATTTAAGCGTTAATATTGATGTCTCTTAGTAAAATTTGACGGTAGTAACCCAATAAAATGATAGTAGCCATTTTATTGGGTTACATTTTACTGCTGTCAACTTTCATACTGAATTTGCCTGGTCTTTCCAACTGATTTTAATTTGGGTGTCTTCAAGGCTAGTGTAACAGGCTCTTAATATACTAATGCGCCTCGTCATCAACGATTGCATCACTGCTTAACATCAGGTGGGATCGCACTCAAGCACTAGTTTATATCGATAAAAAAAAAATTAAGCACTCATATAGATGTCTCTTACGGCCGAAATTAATAATCAATCCATCACATATCGGAGATTGAAAAACAAATGAAACAACAGAAAACATGTAAATTTTTGTATGGTGGCATTTGTTTTTCAATCTCCGATATGTGATGGATTGATTATTAATTTCGGCCGTTAGTCAATATAGTTGGGAAAAGGCTAGGTAGATGATGATGATAGATGTCTCTTAATAAAATTGGACATTTAGATAACCCAATGAAACGGCTACTAAAAAAAATACCCTTTTAAGATATGCAAGATTTTAAGTTACTTCTTTTAACTAACTTCATAATCACACATTATGCAAATGAACTCATCAGATTTTTTCCACCCTGCCAATATTAAAGGTGGATATTGACTTCAAAAGAGACTAATGATAGCCTAAAAAGAGTTTAAATAATAAAATGAGGGCACACCTGCTAATTAGAGGTAGGCAGATGTGCCGACGTTTGAAAGTTGACATGTACTGCAAAAACTGTGGGGTGAGAGCGACTGATACCGTCCGTGACTTGTCTTTTTGGCAATTTAATGGAGCGCTGGTTCTGGGACGGTATTTTCTAACTATTTTTTTTATTTTTACTGTTTTATATTTAGATATTATATATTAGTAATTATAAGTAATAAACACATATAAATACAATGCCTTCTGAAAAATTTCGCGCGCCTACTCCTAGTTTCGGCTGTATTTTGATAGTCAGTCAGTCGCTTTCTGCTTTTATAATAATTATATACTTATATAGATTGCACAACTGGCGCAATGGTCGAGCGATTGGCTCCTATTTTACGAGCCACGGTTTTGATTTCCGCACGGGATGAAGAGAGAAGAAAATTTGTAAGGCTTGCGACCAGTAGTTCCGGATTCACACCTACAAAACATGAGTAATCTCTAGTGTGGGACAAAGTTTGTAAAACATAAAAGTCATCATTATCATCATCATCTCAGCCGAAAGACGCCCACTGCTGGACATAGGCCTCCCCCAAGCGTCACCACAGCGACCGGTCCTGTGCGTCTCGCATCCATCGGATTTCCGCGACCCTCGCCATAAAAGTACTCATCATAATTTCCTAGTTTTTAGGTTATAAAATTCATAATATAAATTATGTAGAAACTTTAGCAAAATTTAGGAAAGCCAGTGACTCGTGATTAAAACAAAATGCCGGAGGGTGTAATAATGGGGTTCTATCCAATAATTGTTTAACCTACCGTAATTAGCTTGGATCGACCATTTTATAAACTTTTTTAAGCCTTGAACGGTAAAATACCTTGAAATATTATACATTGTTTTAGAAAACCCAGCGTGGAATAACACAAGAATAGAATGAAATGTATTTTATTGTACGCCAAATCTATACTTCTATACTAATATTATAAAGAGGTAAAATTTGTAAGTTTGTATGTAGGGGGTAATCTCTGGAACTACTGGTCCGATTAGAAAAATTATTTCAGTGTTAGATAGCCCATTAATCGAGGAATGCTATAGGCTATATATCATCACGCTACGGCCCACGGGAGCGGAGCAGTAACGAAAAATGCGGGTGAAACCGCAGGGGACAGCTAGTTAGTAATAATTTTAAAGGAAGCAAGAAAACACTTTTATTTAGCAGTTGGCACACCATGATTCATGTGAAAAAACAAATAATTGTATACTTAAATTAAACATTTAAAAAGTCTATGAGTGCAATCATAATGCGGTCTTATGTATTTTTAACAGCGATATCTACCAGACTACCTTAGGATGGACTATAAGAACTTAAACTAAAAAAAGGGATAGCCTGCGGCGAACTGCTAGCAAATATTAATAAATAACGATACCACAGTCTTTTTAAAATACCTGTTATTTATTTATTGTGCAGACCCACGAGCACAGTGTTATCATTTTGAACCCAAAAGTTGACTGGTAGAGAATGCCTTGAAGCATTAAGTCCGCTTATGTACCACCACTGTACATGAAGTTTAAATAAATATATAACACAAGAATATAATTTTTGCGCTGAATATTATACTTGTTGCAGTAGACTGAGACTATGTGAGTTTTCGGGTCACATCAGTAATTCATGCTTGATATACGGCTATCTTAAGTCATGCTCTAGACGCCATCTTAAGAATATTTATCACTAGGAGTTTTGTTTCCGGCGAAGAGTTTCGGCGGAAAATATTCTTTCTCTATAAAATTATTGCTCGTGAGCAGTAGAAAGTTTGTGGATAGGTACGAATAAGTGAAATATATGTTGAAAAAATTTTGAAAACAAATTAAAAACTATATCAGAACTTATGCTTTATCACTTAGTTTTTTTTATTAATAGTGGATAAGATTATATTTTAAGTGTAAATAATAAAATTGCCTAGAATGTGTCTGTAAGGGTATACTTATGGATGTATATGTATATCCTCGGTTTTACCCGTGTCTTTAGACACTGCTACGCTTGCATATATTTTAAGCATTTCTTAATAAATGGGCTATCCAACACTGAAAGAACTTTTCAATTTGAACCTGCCGTTTCTGAGATTAACGCATTCAAACGAACAAACTCTCCTGTTTTATAATATTTGTTAAGATATACTAATAAACCAATAAAAAAGAACTGTGTATCACTATAATAATATACTGTACGGCTTACTTTAATATTTATGTCTATCTTTTGGAATAAGAAGAATTACACAGAAACCTCGATAAAAAATAGACAGTGAACACATTGACGTAACTAAATATATACACTTTCATAACAAACTGATATTCAAAACACACAATAAATATCGCCTTTCACTCCAATGCGTCAAACCGCAGGGCTTCAAAAATACAACAACGTTTCAAAAATAATGGCGTTGGATAAATAATGACACGGACGATAATTGGTGGCGACACCCTACACGCGTCCTTATATATCGAGTTTGCCTTTATTATTAGCGGAGAAAGTCTGTGTTTGGGTTAACCTTTCAAAATATTACGCATCACTCTTTTTGTGTACTTTGAAGGATGTGTTTTTTTTTTCATTTGCTTTGTCTAAATTAGGCCGAAGAAAGTTTAGTAAGTGTGATGCATTTTCTTAGAAAGAATATGCCACGCCACACTTTCGATAAAATTTCGATAACATTAGATATGTAATTTCTAACAAAACAAACCAATATTGTAGACGGTTTAGCAACGCATGCCTAGGTTGGTCTGTGGATGGGTGACCATCTTAACATAACGAGTTTCCTCCGTGCCTCGGAAAGCACGTTAAGCCGTTGGTCCCGGCTGTCATTTGTAGATCTTTGGCAGTCGTTACGGATAGTCAGAAGCCAGTAAATCTGACTCCAGTCTTGCCATGAAGTACCGTGTTACCCCAGTTAATGGGTTGTGGAGGTCTGGTAGGCAGCCGCTCCTCGTAAAATACTGGTATTCAGCTAAATCCGGTTTGACTGGAAGCTGACCCCAATATAGTTGGGAAAAGGCTAGGCAGATGATGATGAAACCAATACCTTACTTATCATCATTTCGGCCGAAAGACTTTCACCAAGTGTCACCACAACAGTTGGTCCTGTGCGTCTCGCATCTATCAGATTGCAGCGACCCTAACCAGGTAATCGGTTCACCTAGAAGGAGGTCTTTCGACGCAGCGTCTTGTGGTGCGCGGTCGTCGCTGCAGAAACTTTCAGGCATTAATTCTGCGAGCAATGTACCCTAATCACTACCATTTAAGTTTAGCAGCTGTTGGTAACCTTGGTTTTCCTACAGATATCTTCATTTCTGGTAGAAAACATCTAAATAAACAGTAAAGCTACTTTACTTTTTGGCAGTACTTCATTTAGCCCTAAACATTTCACTCGTCACGGTCTGTTTCTCTACAACCTTGGCGGAACTACCGGCGAAGATAACCACAGGTTAGCTTGCCATAACATCGTATCTACTAAACGTTTGCAACCATTTATTATAAAGGGTAACGACAGCTTGCTCGCCTGTGGGGCTCCGCCCACTTCCTGTGACGTTTTATATCATGTGCAGGATTGTCAACAGAAAATTAAATGATTGGGTTTCTTTAAGAGCGTTCACTTCCCTTTATGCGTTATTTGGCTAAAAAACTATGATTTTCAAACCAGTTTATATCCATCTATAACTTACTGTGATAAACTAGGAAATATCTACACAGCATAATATATTATTATTGTTTAAACAATATAAGCAGTGTATGTTTAAACTAATTCTAAAATCAATTTCAAAACTGGAAATCGTCTAAATTACAAACCAATGCTAAGATCCTTAATAAAATAGACATCTAGTAGAAACATTTATTGATTTAGTTTACAAATTCTAAGAAAATCAAAACGAAATTATGGGTTGACAAAATGATCATTTGCACTCTTTTAACTTTCTTTTATCATTACAATAACATCTAATATTTAAGAACATTTCCTTTAAAACTTATTGCTTAAAATTTTAATTAATATAGCTTTATTATTGTTTTAATAAATAGTTTAAAAACACTATAAATCTCGGCGAGCGACGGACGCAAATTCTGATGATGAATGCTTTTGAGTTTGAGCCAAATAGTGCGAAAGAGGTAGTAAACGCTCTTATAGCAATGGGATGTTACACTAATTTAGTGTGCCAAAGAAACATACATACTCATACCTACATACACTCGAAAAACATAACCTTCCTTTTAGTACAATCGGGTAAAAAGAAACTGGTCCCGTAAGTTTCATTTATAGCAAAAAATACAAGTTTACCTCCCCTAGGGAGTGATCGGTCATCATCATCAAGTATCTGAGGAAGTACCTATTTCTTAATTCAACAACACTTTTTTCCTGTTACCCTCGTTTCTAAAAAAATACTGCGAAAATTGCTCAACCAACAAATGATTCATGACGCTTCTACGACAAACCAAGCCATTATAATTTACGAGTCGCGCCGTAAAAACACCACATTTTTGTAAACTACAAGGAAAAAAAATTGGACAAGTGTGTATCGCCTCATAGTGAATGGTTCCGTAGTTCGCATATGAATGGATGGAATTGGTTTACCGCGATGTCATCGTGCGATTTCAGAGTATGTTTTAATGGCCAGGGGGTATACGGAAGACATATCGAGCCCAGTCCCACTTTATTGTCGACCGAAATTATAGCAAAACATGACACCCGTACACTAATGTCGAAAACCGTATTTTGATATAGTAATTTTAAATCTTTCACCAATTTAGTGTTAATAGTGTAAAATTAGAACACCGCCCTAGGGAGTACGTTGGTCGGAGATGCATGGATAAGGCTGTCCTTGGGGCTAGGTCCCGTGGTCGCCCTCGCAAGCGCTGGCTGGACGTCGTCAAGTCCGCCATGAGAGCCAATGGCCTTACTGAGAAGGATGTTAAAGATTGGGCAAAGTGGAGAAAACTTAGTCGGAAGGCGGACCCTGGCAATGGCCGGGATTAACGCCAGGCAGAAGAAGAAGAAGAAGTGTAAAATTAGAACAGACGAACGTTTGCACTTTTTACCTACGGTACCCTAAAAAGTTACAAAATAGCGGCCATGTTTGTTTGAATTTACATCTTATCGACAGTTTCCGAACAAAGGCGACGAGAAGAGATATTAACACATTTTCTTTTAGCTAGTACCGTTAGCTGGCCGACAAGTCGGCTGGGACAAACTCCAACTAATTCTGGAAAGTTTTCAGTTTTTCTCAGACAGCCGAACAAGAGTACGTGATCTGAATTTTGGTGACAAACTTCTGCGCGATTGTCTGGTTTTTCATCAAAAATATTTTTGCATTATGGTTAGTAAGCCCTCAAAAAGGTTGTCTTTCATTTTTAATTTGTATTAGGTACAATAGCTGATGTACCTTACTGATCTCTTAACCTATCAATACCCGCGAAACGAGACACAATAGTAAGACAATAACAGCGCGGTCCTATGAGACCGGTCGGGGATTCATGAATTAATTAGCATCTAGCTATATTTTTAGTGTAGTACCACTTATTAATCAATTTAATTAACTTCTTTTTTATAATGTGTTTGTAAGAATGTAGGAACACTGTAAACTACGCAGACTCATAGATTATATTATTTTCTATTGCGATCCAGTTTTTATTTTTCTTGTTAGTTACATATTGACCGGTCTCAACCACGACATGCTTATTCATTTCTAATATAGAAATATTGTAAAATACAGTACTCTTGCCGGTTCTTCTCCAGAAAATTACCAAATGAAACCGTGCACTAGCTTCTGACGTTTTGTAAGTGCCCATGTTGGCCTTCAATGAGAAATGAAATATTAAAGAATTAGAATTCTTCCCGTTTTTTCCACCCACAAAGTTATGATTTATTTGTAATATTATACAAAAAAGAGTGTACTATCGGTCTAAAATTTCCTTTTTTTAAGATTAAGGAAAGAAATGGTGCCGAGATCACCTTTTATGACGGGGTCTACCATAAATTTGGACTTCATATATTTCGCCATTTTATTAGAAACATTAGGCATTCGAAATTTCCCGATGACAAAGCTAAATCGTATCCCAGCGTTACCCGAATTAATTTTAATTGCCTGCCTCGCTGCGGGCGAACTATCAGCAGTTCTGTAACTTTGCCCACACCCCAGTGTTGCCAATTAGTGGGACTTGTATGAGGCAACGTGAGACGATTTGGGAACTAAGCGCAAGCTGAAGCTGGAAGCTGTGTGGAAGATCGAATTTGAGAAGATGACGCTCTGAATAGGGCTTTTTGGTCGGGTTTTTCTGATTCTAGCAAAGGTGGCTAGGTGTTTGAATAGAGGAAATATTTAGTAGTGTGCATTTTATTTGCCTGCAGTGGTGTTACAGTCCGATTATAATTTAGGTGTTTTCAAGGTAACAGTGAACAGGTTCAGAAAACTTAATACGAAGTTTTCTTAACATGCATTTATCGCATTTGTATAAAAGACACGTATAAAAATTCTGCTTTTATAGACATAAGGTTGATTCAATCAATCGGTTAGTATAATATATTATCCATATTTTCTTGTACTAAACTTTCTGAGAGTGCGACTAACATAAGTACAAAGTATAACAGGCACTTTAGAATAAGCATAGCTACGTCCTCACATACTTCCTAGGAGTATGTGAAGACCATAGCAAATGGACTTCTACAAGTACTTTTTTCCTACCATCAATGAGATTAAAAGCGAGAAGGATTGTCACACTTTGACTAACTACAACCATTCTATATAATCCTACAGCCGCCCTTTACCTTCCACGATAACTCTTCCAAACAATCCCACCGCCATAAAAATAGACCCCGTATCAGCTGCATCATTAAAAAACCTACTTAAACTAACATAACGGCCAATTTCCCCAAAACTTTTCTCATCAACCATCACTCTAACCATTCGGGGAGTGAGCAGGAGCTATAATAAATACAATTTATGATCACCAGTGCATTCCTCACACGTTCGTGCCATAACAAAACCCATCAGCATTGTTCACTACAAACTATACAATTGGCTAACCCGAATAAATTGCACCCAACATATTTACACACCCAAGTAACTTACCTATGACTCTTTTTGTTATAAACATAAGGGTGAGATTCCTTTGCCCATGGGGTTTCAAAAAGGTTGGGAGGAAAACCGCAGCATCTCTGTAGCTTCGAGTTTTTGGAGCTAACGGTAATTCAGGTTCGTACCTATGTAGGTATTGAACTTTGTTATATATTTCCTTTAAGAGTTATGTAGAGGTGAATGATTGGAAAGGCTTTTGTGAGTGATTAGATTGATTATGTTGGGGCACGATTAATTATGTGTTTCGGTATTCGTAAGTCTTTTGTATTGCAGTTTATTGTGGTACCTATATGAAACTCGTTAAGATTTATTAAAATAATAGCTTCTGCCAGCGATTTCACTAGCGTAAACGTAGAAAATACCGCTACAATCCCATGTAGTAATAAAGTACCATTGTATTACTTTACGTACGTACGTTGCTATTATTCTTCTCTCTTTTCGAATCGATAGTAAACTCGTTAATGGTTTAGGCCCAGTGGGTAAAGAATTTTTAAAATCAGTCCAGTAGTTTTTAAGTTAATTCATCACAATCAAAAATACAAACCTTACCTATTGTAGTTTAGAATTCTAATGTTTTTATTTTGAATGGAAATACGTTTTTATTGTTCAATCTGTAAATATTATAGCGTAAAAACTACATGGTGAGTGTACTAAGTATAACTGCACGTTCATTCTCGTATCTAGGTATAAAGAAATGAAGATAATTAATTTCTTCTACTCGACTCAATAAAAACGTAAATTAGGCTTATTAAACGAAGGAGATTAAACTCATTATTAACATATGAATGACTAACGTTATGATTAAGACATATTAAGTAGTTCTTTTTAATGTTAGAGAATGACACCACCATTAACACCGCTCATTGGATCTCTTATTTTAATAGTTAGTTGCAATCGTATGACGAATACAAATTCTTCTGGAATTAGTTTCTCGAAGTCGTAGTAAATATCCGGCTAATATTATCAAGGCGAAAGTCTCTCTGTGAGATGTTTGGTGTTATCTCCACGAGTTCAGAGAACGGCTACACGGATTTTGAAGAAACTTGGTTCTAAAATAGTATAATTTATTATGATAATTTTCTACTAACACGTGGGCGAAGCAGGTTGAAGGAAATAGTCTTATATAAATGGTAACCCTGCTATGTATTCACGGCGTCCATCACATGGAGCCTGATTAATTACTATTATCGTGTTGAATGGTGATTAATATATTTACCACGCCACAAATTTTCATTTAGAGCCAAACCTAAATGAGGAAAGAAAAAGTTGTAAAAGAAACCCGTGGTCTTAGAACGCAAAAGATTTAATAACTGAATCAACTAGAACGAGAAAACATTTCAGTAATTTATTACCATTCATTTCTACTTTATACATTTTTAATTAAAATAACCAAATTTTTATTTTGAAAACTAATTTTGTAACTTAAGTATTTATTATTCTATTTTTAGCCAAAGAATTTAAATATTTTTTTAATAAAATTTTAGTAGATTTCATTGACTCCTGCAATACCGGTGTTCCTACTAATCTCAGGAGTCAGAACCTGACTCTATTTGTTACATATATATATGTTTTATAGCAATAAAGTTATCTTAGAAACCAATCAATAATTTCCCACCACTCAAAGAAAAAAATACGCAACAACTTATCATCAAATTTCTCATCAAAAAAGTATAACTCAAAAACTTTTCTGATAGAATTATATTTTATCTCGTCGCGTAAAAAGTATAATAAGTAAACAACTAAAATCCTGACAAACTAATAAAACTTTAACTTTATTACGAGGATAAAAACAAAATGTTTTTAGTGTTTTCCTATCTTGCTTTTTTAATGTTTAATAGTATTATGTGAGTAATAAATACAAGAAAAGAACAAAGTACAAGAATAAGAAAAAACACACTAAGGGCCTCTTTCACCATCTATGATTAAGTTTCGAGTATCTTACTTGGCAGATAATTTCATACAAATTCTGGCAAATTTTTGAATTTATTCAGTGAGTAGTGCCTACTCGGACATTGTGAAACAGGCCCTTAACTCATTAAAACTATATAAACACGTAAGACAATAACTCCTAGGCTAAAATATGACGTCAAAAAATTCCTCCACATAGATGTCGACTACGAGTGCCCAAAAGACTGACGGCATTGCCACGTTGTATGGCAATGCTTAATCTCTGACCGAGGTAAAAGCCAGTCCTTGGGACGCACGAAGTGTCAACTAAGCGAATAAAACGCTTTTTAAAGAATTATCCAAAGATTTTTTTCTTCATAAATTGTATGAGCTCCTAGACCCCACTGCTCAACCGCCAAACGGCTCAAAAATATAAATGCCGATGAGGTTGTTACATTCCCATTACGTACATATATTGTTTTTATTTATTTGACCATTACATATTTTGTATGTACTTTAAAAAAGACAGTAACCCCTGAGTTTATCTCAGTGTTTTTTCTCAGGGTAGTTAGCTTGGAAACACCGGCCTCATCTATACTTCTATACTAATATTATAAAGAGGTAAAATTTGTAAGTTTGTATGTAGGGGGTAATCTCTGGAACTACTCGTCCGATTTGAAAAATACTTTTAGTGTTAGATAGCCCATTTATCGAGGAATGCTATAGGCTATATATCATCACGCTACGACCCACAGGAGCGGAGCAGTAACGAAAAATGCGGGTGAAACCGCAGGGGACAGCTAGTCTACCATAAAATAACGAAAACAAAATGTTGACGTGTAAAAGAATTTGTGAAAACCTACTTACAAAATAAATATCATTTATCTTGCTTAAATAATATTTTTGTGAGACGTTCATACAATAATTTATTACCTGATTCTCACAGAAGAACCGCTCCTATTTAGGCTAACAACGTATGTCATAAATATGAAAACGTACCTTCGCACAAAGGAGTATTTCATCATTTATAGGCTTTCTCGAGCAAAATTACGTACCTACCTTACCTTTACTCTATTTCTTGATGTTTTTGATAAATGAAATTTATACCTACGTACCTTTTTTGTTTTTTGGGGTGGGTAGTGAGTGGGAGGGAGAATTATACTTTTCTGACTAAAACCCACTCGTACTTCTTGAGTTGCTCTTGTCGGATTTCTATAGAAGACAGTCGTTTCTTTGTTTTGTTGTGTTTTTGTTTGTGTTTCTTTGTTAAATGTATAACTGTTTCCGTCTAAATACAAAAAAAACTGTCATTATTATATCTATATATATGAAAATGAAACCCGTTTTCCGTTGTCACGACATAACATGAAAACGGCTTCACCGATTTGGCTGATTTTTTTTTAAATATTCCTTGAAGTTCAATGATGGTTTTTACGGAGAGCAAAATTCTAAAAAAAATGTTAGGTAAGGTAGGGTAGGTAGGGTAGTGTAGAGTAGTGTAGGGTAGTGTAGGGCAGTGTAGGGTAGTGTAGGGTAGTGTAGGGTAGTGTAGGGTAGTGTAGGGTAGTGTAGGGTAGTGTAGGGTAGTGTAGGGTAGTGTAGGGTAGTGTAGGGTAGTGTAGGGTAGGGTAGTGTAGTGTAGGGTAGGTAGGGTAGTGTAGGATAGGTAGGGAAGGTATTAGGGTAGGGTAGCTTAGGATATGTAGGGTAGGGTAGTCATTTGACGGGAGCGAAGCCGCGGGTAAAAGCTAGTTTCAAATAAAAGTGAACTGACTTGAAAAACCCTCACCAAATATTCACATCACACCAATATTAATACTATCAAGACTAAACTTTCTGTATGTACCTATGTTACTTCTCCATAATCAAACAAATTTGAAACTTGGTACACGGGTAGACTGGACTAATGTCCTGGAAAAGCACATAGGCCACATCCTTCCTACTTTTTATCCCGAGTGTATGTATGTTGGGACAACTGTGCATGCGAAACCGCTGGCAACATTATAATATTATAATACGTATAACCAGTTCTTTCTTGTATTAAGCACTCTGCCTACATCTCACAACATTAGAACACTATAAACTAACAACACCTTAAACCCAAACCAATGTCCTTCGACTCACATTCGTCTGCCATTAACCTTCCATTTACGACTTCCTCCGAAACACGACAATACTCAACACATAGACTCAAATTACGACCGAAAAAGGGCAAAGCCTTACACCACCAACGAGTCTCCATAAGGCCATTGGCCAAAAAACCGAACAGATGCCTCTATACCTTGTGGCCAAAGAAATAATCCCCAAAAAATTCTTTCGGCGCTCATTAAACTATTTATAAGTTGTATGGGTACCCTAAAAATGTACTTTGGTAAACCGGCTAACGCACACAGGCGTATAGTTAGTACAGGTAGGTGGTGTATGTGTGTGTGAGTGCACATTACTCACACATATGGAAGAAGGGCGAAGGGAAATTTTGGCAATAATTTCGTGTTGTATAGGTTGTGTGGACGAAGATGGTGCGTGGTTTTGTTTATTTTTGTTTTCTTTGTTTAGAAAGATATATTGATATTAATTCACGTACCGGAAGACGCAGCGTCGGAAGGCCTCCCACAAGGTGGACCGACGACCTGGCGAGGGTCGCGGGAATCCGATGGATGCGAGACGCGCAGGACCGGTCGCTGTGGCGACTCTTGGGGGAGGCCTATGTCCAGCAGCGGACGTCTTTCAGCTGAGATGATGATGATGATGATGATTGATATTAATTGAAAAACACGCAAAATACGCGCTTTAGTCGTGGAGTTGTGGATACCAGCCTGTTATAATATACTACTATACTATACTAATGAGTCATCATCATCTGAGGAGCTCGTGGCTAGATAATAACAGCCTCACAGGTCAATCTTCAAGGTTAAGCAACGCTTGCCTAGGTTGGTCTGTGGATGGGTGACCATCTTAACATAACGAGTTTCCTCCGTGCCTCGGAAAGCACGCTAAGCCGTTGATCCCGGCTGTCATTTGTAGATCTTTGGCAGTCGTTATGGATAGTCAGAAGCCAGTAAATCTGACTCCAGTCCTGCCATGAAGGGTACTTCATGGCATTACCCCAGTTAATGGGTTGTGGAGGTCTGGTAGGCAGCCGCTCCTCGTAAAATAATGGTATTCAGCTAAATCCGGCTTGACTGGAAGCCGACCCCGATAGTTGGGAAAAGGCTAGGCAGATGATGATGATGACTATACTATTCTAATAGAAAAACAACAAAGTCAAATTAACTTATCACATACCCACAAAACGAGACACAATAGTAAAACAATAACACCGCGGTCTCATAGGACCGGTCGGGGATTCATGAATTAATAATCCTTCTTCGAACATTTAAACACACAGACAAAGATTAGAAGAACAGTTAAATGAAACTGCTGTGTGAAATTCTCGTAGCAAATCATAGACGAGTAGTTGGTTAGCTACGGGCGGTTGGTTAGCTAGTTTGTGCTACGCCGTAGCACAAACTATCGTACGTAGCCGTCTACGAAATAGTTCATGCTACGCCGTAGCGTCTACAATAGGCAAAGTATTATAGACGTTGTTGTAAGAGCAACAACGACGATAGTGACTGATTTTAGGTTTTAGTATAGTTTGCTGGTTTGCTGTTCATTAATTCATGAATCCCCGACCGGTCCTATGAGACCGCGCTGTTATTGTTTTACTATTGTGTCTCGCTTTGTGGGTATTCAATAGGTTAAAATACACATCGTTTAGTGAGCTGCCCCGACATATCCCGCAAAATTGTAATTTTAGTAAGTTTTTTTGTATTTTACAAATCAGTGTCAGGTTGATTAAAATATGATTGGCGTCTGTAACACGTATTTATTTAAGAAATTATAATCACTAAATTTATTATCTATTGCATGAATATTATAACTACTTACTTAAGAATTGTTTTAAGTTTTCAAAGTAAAAAAAACTTAAGACAGTTTTTAATTTTATGCGCTATTCTGGGGCTTTAACCAACAAAAAAAAAAACAAACTCCACCAAAAATCGCACCTCAATCCAGCGAACACACACTATTGCACCACGCCTGCCTTACAACGCACTAGTGTGTAAAGACATTTGTATGAGTGTTCACCAATGTGTGCAGGCGATCATTATTCGTAAGTACTAGAGGAGTAGACATGCACATGGCCGTGTATGGGTGGAATTTGGCTGGCTCGAAGATACGATGCAATGTAGTTTTAAAGGTTTTATTACTTGTATGTTAGTGAATTGAGTTTTATATCTCTTGAATTGTTTTTGGTGATTGGAGAATGAGGTGTGATATTTATTTTACGAAAGGTAAAATAAATATCACACATACAATAGGAGAGGATTTTTAAATTCTGTTAGAATTTTTAGCTCTTTTAAACCAAGTATATTATTCTTTTATTATTTTTTATTAATTAACTGTACTGTTACTTTTTGATGTACAATAAAGTTTATTCTATTCTAGATGATAATTGTGTTTCAATGTTCATTATTCTCGTAAAGACAAAAGAGCCGCTTACACTTAGCTTAAATTTATTCTAAGGTCAATACAAAACAGTATTGGGCGGTCACGTATCAAGATTTTATGCTCAACTGGTTGACTATATTGTAAGTGAGGAGTTTCAATAATGTGATTACTTTTTTGAATTCTATAATATTATTTTATTTAAACAATTAACAACAATAATAATAATGTGATGTAAATAAAATAAACAGGGTGTAATAGGTAGACTTACCGCCAACGAAACATGTTTTGAATAAAATGCGTAAAATAATTATTTTTTTTGGGCAGTCGTATAATCAATCCTAACTAAATTACTTATTTTTCTTAACTTCTTGACTGTACTGATTATCAGTAGGACCTTATTAAATCCACAACCTTTACCCAAGTGGAAAACCTGGAATTGAAGCACAGATCCTTGTTGTTTAAATAACTCAACAAGTCTTTTAAAACCTGCTTGATTTTCAACCACTACACAATACCTATAAAATGAAGCCCCCGCTTGAGTTAAATGCAGTGAAAATAACAAATTAACGCGGTCCCGATGAATTTCAAGTAAGTCGCCATCTCGCCGAATCGATAACTGTCAAGCACTAATTAATTAAATCACGAACATTGACAGGGCCGGATCGGGACGGTAACAAGGGCCCCAATGAAATTTTTATACAAGGTTGATTTTGATTACTGTAATTGTACCTTAACACCGCCATATGGTAATAACATAGAATAAACTGTATTGTACACCAAATATGTAGTTACAGTACAGTTTATGCATAAACTTAAATGTATGGATACATGACGATGATCTTATCGCTGCCAGCGTTTTTATATTTCTTTTTTAAACTTAGAACAAGAAAAATAAAAACTCTAAATTCATTAAAACTATATTATATATCCTAAAAAACTGTTTACCTATAATACGGCGTCAAAAAATTCGTCAGCACCGCTGTCAACTGTGAGTATGCTCAAAAAAAAACTGGCCAAGAGCGTGTCGGGCCACGCTCAGTGTAGGGTTCCGTAGTTTCCCATCCGTTACAATAAGTGTCCCCAATTTTTCAAAAACGGTTTGTCCCATCAAGTTCAAAATAATTTTCCTAGAAAGTCTTTATAAAGCTCTACTTTCCAGATTTTTTTGTCGTAGTTTCTAAACTTATGGTTCAAAAGTTAGAAAGGGGGGACACATTGTTTTTTACTTTTGGAGTGATTATTTCCGAAATTATTGATATTATCAAAAAATTATTTTAGTAAACCCCTATTCATTTTTGAATACCTATCCAACAATATACCACACGTTAGAGTTGAAATAAAAAAAAAACACTTTCCACTTTACATGTAGGGGAGCCCCCCTAATAAAACATTTTTTTACAATTTTTATTTAACTACTTTGTCGGCGTGATTGATATACATATTGGTACTAAATTTCAGCTTTCTTGTGCTAACGGTCACAGAGATTAAGCGAGGACGGACGGACAGACATGGCGAACCTTAAAAACTGGTGGGATCTCTGATCGAGGTTAAAGCCAGCCTTTGTCACGAAAAGTGTCAAAAACAATACAGTTGACTGTAATTCTGCTGTCTTCCGATAATTTTGACTTAATGAAGTCTATCTTTTTTGATGGTCTGAAATAATATCAATACATCAAGTCATACATACCTAGGTACCAATTGACTTTTTTTATTAAGTATAGGCTCGCGTTTGATCACTATCTCACCATCCTAGCCTAGCCTTTACCAAATACAATTACTATATTGGGTTCGGCTTCCAGTCAAGCCGGATTTAGATGAATCCAGTATTTCACGAGGAGCGGCTGCCTACCAGACCTCCACAACCCATTAACTGGGGTAACACGGTACTTCATGGCAAGACTGAAGTCAGATTTACTGGCTTCTGACTATACGTAACGACTGCCAAAGATCTCCAAATGACAGCCGGGACCAACGGCTTAACGTGCTTTCCAAGGCACGGAGGAAACTCGTTATGTTAAGATGGTCACCCATCCACAGACCAACCTAGGCAAGCGTTGCTTAACCTTGAAGATCGACCTGTGCGGCTGTAATTATCTAGCCACGAGCTCCTCTTGATCACTATCTGACCAAAACCGTTTAAAAAAGCATAAAAATTATAAAGTTAAATTACAGTAGACTTCTCTAAAATTTCTTTTCTATTTTTTATGCGAACGTGTTTATTGAACATGCTTTTCTGCGTTTTTGAAAAATACACAAAGGCTAAATAAAATTTCATAACTTTAATTCCGGGGCCCCGTATCCATTGCATACCAAACCACGACCCAGTCCGCCCCTGCACCGCTCAGTCTCGTTCAGCGATCGCGCGACCGGTTGCCAAACAATCGTTTAATTAATACTATTGTCCGCAGTGAGCGACCGGCGTTATGTCTAGTTGTGTGATAGAGCGCCACCTAGCGAGTCAGGAAGGAGTTGAGGAATATTGTGGAGAAATGAGGTTAGGTTCCCTTGGAGGAAATTAATTGGTTTACGTATTATTTGAAGTTCAATAAGTGTGTGGAAACTGAAAATTAATGTTATTAGATGTTTAGCATGTAATTACATGGTAAAGATCTAATAACATTAATTTGCATGGATGTTTGAGATGACTTAAGAATGCTTCTTAACCTATCACATACCCACAAAACGAGACACAATAGTAAAACAATAACACCGCGGTCTCATAGGACCGGTCGGGGATTCATGAACTAAGTCATCTCAAACATCCATGCTTTTAAGTTAGTTTAGAGTATGTTTTTTTATTGCTAAACTAACAAATGATTTCGCCGTGGACCTATCAAAATTAATTCAAATTAATTTTCATAGGTTTTTAATTTCTTAACTTTAGAAGCGCGGGCGTCCCAAATTTTACGCATTTTCATCTTCTGTAAATAACATTTTTTTAATCTATACTAATATTATATAGAGGTAAAATTTGTAAGTTTGTATGTAGGGGTAATCTCTGGAACTACTGATCCGATTTGAAAAATTCTTTCAGTGTTAGATAGCCCATGTACCGAGGAATGCTATAGGCTATATACCATTACGCTACGACCCACGGGAGCGGAGCAGTAACGAAAAATGCGAGTGAAACCGCAGGGGACAGCTAGTATTTCATAAAATGTGATGGGTATTTGAGAGCTTACATAAGATTCTATGCATGAAAAAACATTAACTAGGCCAGAAACAATATCAAAATGGGCCAAATTTGGCACTAGTAGTGTTTTAAAATTGTATCTGGAATTTCCCTTAGGCCTATAACAAACATAATTCTATGATATTTTTTTACAATTCAGAAATTTTATGAAGATTGACGCTAAATGCTAGTTTGTGATAAAAATGGTCCTTTATCTCAATGAAATAGCAGTAATTACAAAACATGCTATCTGATTACAGTAAATACAGTGAGTTAATAAAACACTTTTTGCTATATTTTTAGCAGAACGGTCAATTGGAACCGTGCACTAGTTTCTGACGTTTTGTAAGTGTCCATGTAGGTTTTTGTAAAATAAAAACATTTTTAATTTGATTTGTTTTCGTATGTTTTACACGATCACTATTATTATCGTTACGAGACAGATGCATCTGAAAAGGCATTCAATACATAAACCAAACTAAAGAATATAAAGTTTATTCATAATCCTTTTATTCTAACACCAAAAACCTTTCTTCTCGGATTAGTTCCACCAAAAAACTGCAACAAAAAAAAATAACATCGCCACGAAATATCTCATTACTTCGATTACGAGCTGGTCCAAACTGCATTTTTGTGTTCTAGAGAGGGCTACACCCATCTCTTTCTAACTCGGGGATTAGAAAGAGAGGTAGGTAGTTTGACCTATGCGCTGGCGACCGATTTCGGGGCCGTTGCATTGAAACGCACGTCCGTGCAATGATTTCTTTTTGTTTGATTTATGAAACTGTAGCGATATTTTTGGGAGCAGTGTATTATGTTTCGTACGAAGACGATGGGTTATTGTTGTAACGGTTAATAATTGTAGGGCTTGATTTTGTTATTTATTAATACTAAAACAGATAACGTCTTTATGATAATAATTTACTTGGCTTCTTTGTTTTGTGTGCCAAAATTTCGCCACTTCAACAACCTCATCGGCGACTAATTATTATGTGCAGAGAGGACAGAATGTTAGGTGTATATTTGATCTTTCCATTAAATTCTTCTTCCATGTCCTCGTGGAGACGACCGGCAGTAGCAACCTCTCGCGCCGTAACCTGGTACAGGCCATGGATTGGAGCGAGGAGTGGCAGGTGCTCGTCTCCGCGTGTAAATCATTAATGCTTGCGAAGGGGGCGAGCGAGTTAAGGCCGCAAACAAACCCTTCTTCTTCCCTTCCTCTTTTTCCTTTTCGTCTTTCTTTTTTTTTCCTTTTTCTTTTTCAATCGGAGCCAAACTCCTTATATAGTTTAGGCCTTGTTGAGGCTATGTTAACTGCAGCACCGGTGGCATTAATTAAATCCTCCAAAGTACATACGTAAAGGCACTTTGTAGCACTTCAACATGTGGCTCATGTTCTACTCAGAGGCACCGTACTCATATTGAGTATTCAATGGGTCTTTGAAATCTCTTTACACCAAGATGTGTTTGCAGCGGCATAATATATTATGGTGCGCACCGGATTTTGTGCTTAATACTGGCCACTGCAATTTACGTCCAGAAGGCAGTATGAAAAGTGTTATTTAGTATGTTTTATTGGTGCACAAAAAAAATATATTTTTAAGATTTAAGCCTTCTTTATTTATAGATACTAACAAACTCTATTATCTTCTCTTTTCTTTTTCTTACACACTATCGTCTACATCCCTCATAAACTCTCCTTTCGTCTACAATAAACTCTCCTTTCGCAGCTCTTCTGGGAGAAATTTCTTTAGAAATAAACAGTACCTTTATTCAATTTTTATAATAATATTTCCTTCAGTGTATATTCTTGTGTACATAAATTATAAAATAAATAAATAAACACACAAATTGTGAGTTATGGTATTGATCTCTTCTTATTGAACACTAAACTATTGCGAACCATCATTAAAAACTTAACAAAATCAACCAGAAAACCCCAATAAACAAAATCCTGCCACCATTAACCGTAACACCAACAAAAAGAATGACCACTCACAGAGTGGCAGTAAATCATTGGAACGTGTGATCCCTCCCAGAGGGGAGGTAAATCCTCCTCCGAGCGCTGCTGACGTCACGGAGTGTTGTGCCGTGCAAATACTACTACTGTGTGTTGTTGTAATACTCTTGAGAGGTTTACGGGGCTGTGGCTAGCGGGATGTTAGTTTGAGAAATAAGATTCCGGTGTGTTTTAGGTTATTCTTATTTGTATGAGTTGAACCAGGGGTGAAATTTTTTTATTATCATTAAAAGGGTTGCGTTTGAACACTATCCCATCCGATGGTAAACGATGATGTGGTTAACGATAGATCACGCTTGATTAGAAGTAGCCTACTCACTCTTGACTTAAAGACGTCTAGGGTAAAGCTACTAAGAAACACATTCTCTGGTAGGGAATTCCACTCCATAGCTGTACGCTGAATGAAAGAGTTTGTATAGGTGGGAGGTCCACCATGTAGGTACCGATGGTGCGACACCGTACCCTCATTTAAGCCATGTCTTCGTAATAACATTTGTTCTGTTTACCATTTAGATTATGGGTGTACTCATTCAGTAGGTATGTATTTGGCAGCAAATGTATCAAGGCAACCTTCTCGGGAAACTTCGTTGAGGTAGTCAGCGCTAATTAATCTGCCGGAATTCATTATTCCACGCGGACGAAGTCGTGAGCAAAAGCTAGTTTTTAATATAGGCACACAAAAACTTAACATAAAACACAATAATTTAACTATTCGTGTACAAAAGCGACCTCCACTCAACAATGCAAACAAACGACAGAGGTCGTGTTATCAAAATAATCTAAACTTAAATAGTTTCTGTTTATTACTAAACATAGAACACTACAGTTAATGTGCATAGTAGTACAGTACCTAACTGGTAACGAGTAGTAACTTACAGTCAACTAACATAAACATGAACTGACTGCAAGCGCCTGCAGTATTTACGTGAGCAAACGGTTGCGGTTGATCGATTACATGCGGGTTTAACTTCGCTAACTAAGTGCCAGGCGGTAACTAGAGCTTACTGACTACGGGCTGTTTCTGTTTATGTTAAACTGGTTAGTAGTTAGGACTACTATTTAACGTAATTTAGTATTTTGAATATAAAATATGGTATGTCAAAAGTACTTATTCACTGCATGTAATTCTTTTATGTATTCTTTCATGTAATTCGTTCCATTTAGATTGCATAGGAGAAGACCAACTCTCATTGTATAATATAATAACTTGGGTTCCTACCCAAAAACATCGTCATCTATTTCTTTTTTAATCCGAAAACATGTAAGTAAAAAAACCTGTTTTAGTTATAAAGTCTCTGCTCCTTGAAAGAAATCAACTTCTCGTTTTTTAATCCATCAACACGTTGCCATAACATTTTCTGCAGGCGCTAATTAACTAATCCCAGCCAAGCCCTGTAATAATTAGATCAGAATCTGTGAGATAATTCGGTTAGTTTAGTGAGTCTAGACAAAATATATAAAATAACTTGCTATTACGTAACTAAGGAAAGGTTTAAAGATTGGATTAGGTTCAGCTGCTGTCTATACAAGACAGTAATTGGCAATTAACTGACATTTAGCCGTCATTGTTACATCTGGCTTTGCTGTGAATTATACTGGGGCCAGTTGGCCAGTGGGTGGGTATGTATATGAAGATATATTTCTTAATTATGCATTATGTTTCTATATAATTATGGGTGTTCACTTGGTCAGATACGCTTCTGACAAGAAATAGTATAGATAATAGTAGATTCTGACTAGAGTCGAAATCTACTTACTGATCCGCTAAATGTGTTTATATTTAGCAAATCAGTCGATTAAATTCCCATACCACCATAGAGATTTGGTAGTCTAAGGGCCTGTTTCACAATGTCCGAGTAGGCAGTACTCACAAAATAAATTCTAAAATGGAACAGAATTTGTATGAAATTATCTGCCAAGTAAGATACTCGAAACTTAACCATAGGTGGTGAAACAGGCCCATAGAGTGAATAATCTATGAGTAGTGGGGGTGAAGGTGGAATTGTTTAACAGCCAAAACCAATAACCTATCTATCACATATCGGATATAGAAAAACAAATGAAACAACAGAAAAAAGGATAATTTTTGTATTGTATCATTTATTTTACTATCTCCAGTAGTATGCCAAAACTGGAGATTATTGAGTTCGGCCGTTAGACAACAAAATTACTCTTTTGTTTTGGAAATCACCATTCATTTCCAATTATTCTTTTGAAACAATAAGGTAACTGTTCCAATTTTGGGTTGCTAATGACCGAAAACCTGAAATCTGCATCTGCCAGATTAGTCAAAACTTATAATAAGCGCTTTTAAAAGTAATATATTGACTTAGGGTTCAGCAATTATTGAATTAATAGCATGTTAGCATGTCATTGAGCCTCCAAACTCGGTATTTTGCGTTGGTCAAGATATTTTTTCATTCATACATCCGCTCTATGTAACTACAGATTGTAAGTCATGTCTAGCCTATGTCTAGTTTAACTCATTCAGCTAACAATTCTAGGAATTCGGACAGCTATCCTAGGAAAATAGACGGCGAACGCCTGCAATACAATTCACAGCAAAACGTTGCATTGCAAATTTGGTTTGTTACGAAATCGTAACAGGAGTTGCTTGATTTATTTTGTTGAATTAAGAATCATATTTCGCTGTGGTATTTAAGATACCTTCTGATAAGTATTTTAATATTTATAAGAATTTCAAGTTTATTAATAACGAAAGAGCCAACAATATAAGTTCCATGGCCCTGTTTCATAAAGCTGACAATGCGACAAGCCCGACATGAGTAGGTAATTATGTCAAAAAATGAGCAACCGATCTTTTTCTGTTTATTATAACTTGCAGGTGTAAAAATTCTAAAACTTCGTCGCGTTGTCATGAAAATCGTGAAAAATTATACCGTTCCCGTCTTCGAGAATTGAATTATTTACATACGTACCTACTTAGAAACAATCGTACAAACTTACTGTACGGAACCCTCAGTGCACGAGTCCGCCTCGAACTAGACATTTTTTGTTTTCAATTCGCTTGAGGATTAAATTACCAAGAATCACCTACACATATCTAATTAAGAACCCCCGGCTTTAAATAAACAACATTTAATTAGTCCCTTTAATTAACACATTCTCAGAACCGCTCTACATTTACTATTCCCAACAATTCTATTTCTCAGTATCTTAAAAACATTCATTTTCCCGACAAAACTCATCTCTACTAGCCAACAATCTCGAGAAGTATCTCTCGGGATATCTCGGATCCCGGAACCTTGAAAGAATCAATATTAGGAACGATATACAGACAGTTTTCCACTTCCCGAAGATACCAGATCAAAGGGAAAAACGAAAAGGGACAAGGTTTACAGTATGTACACTTGTACAGTCGACAAAGGATATAAGTAACCAGGATGATTTTTTTTAGGTGTGATATCATCCAATGGCAGTCGTTACGGATAGTCAGAAGCCAGTGAATCTGACTCCAGTCTTGCCATGAAGTACCGTGTTACCCCAGTTAATGGGTTGTGGAGGTCTGGTAGGCAGCCGCTCCTCGTAAAATACTGGTATTCAGCTAAATCCGGCTTGACTGGAAGCCGACCCCAATATAATTGGGAAAAGGCTAGGTAGATGATGATTTCATCCAATGACTTCTCTCGCGCTAAGGCGGAGTGGCAGGGCCGTTTCAGTTAGACTGTTACTGACTGCAACCCACTCCTGTGTTCCTTCATCGCCTTGCATTCCAGGATCCCGGAGGTTCCATTGGTCGTCGTCGGCAAGCCTACATGTACGGTGGCTAGAATTCGGAGTTGGAATTCTAAATAGAATTGGCAGCCAGCATGGGGAAGTCCGATCAGACAGACTGACCTCTTGACCTTTCAAAAGTGCCTGTATTGGTTTGTTTGAAACTAGCTTTAGCCCTCAGCTTCGCCCGCGTTCATAAAACATAGCCTAAGTTACTCAGGAATACAGCAGCTTTCTATTGGTGAAAAAAAATTAGCAATCGAACCAGTACTTCCACAGATTACCTCATACAGACAAAAAAGCAAACTTTACCTCTTTATTATATTAGTGTAGATAAATGCTTTTGAGTTTTGAGTTTGTTTTCACATAATAAGAATACGATATGATATTTCATTCATAATTATCCATCCACTGGTTTTCATGAAAACTTAGGTACTATATCGGACGACCCTTGTAACTTATCACCTTGTTTGACTGTACCTACAGTGTTAAATGGTTCTATAGTTAGGATATCGGACAAAGCATTTTTTACCTTTTTTTGAGGTGGGCGTTATAGATGAAAGATATATGAGAGGAGATGTTATCCAGTGACTTTTCCTGCTCAAGGGTGCATCGGGAGAATGTGTCGGACTTTTACTAACTAAAACCATGCTTGTGTCATTCAGTTGCCCTCTATATTCAACGATCACGGGTTTCCTTTTCAGAAATTACCCGCGGCCCTAGCGGACTTCGGCCTAAGTAATTTTTTAGCTGAGTTCTCTCTGAGGGATCTCTAGTTCCAAGAGCGACAATCTCCAAATATGCCTAAATGCCTGCATTGATGCTGAAAGATAGGAAACTGATATAATGACCAATGCATTATTAATACCGCGTAACTGAAGGGTTAACGAGTGAAAATAACTGATGGACTTGATTTCGGTCCCACCTAATGCTAAGCAGTGACGCAATCGTTGATAGTGCGGCTCACTAGTTTATTTAAGAGCCTATTAACTCTAGCCTTAAAGCCCTAAATTATAATTCCCATCCAAAATAATACGCTATTGCTTAAACAAACTCGAATCTACTCTATTGGATCTTAAACCTTTAACCAAGCAAAAATCCAAAGAGAAAACTCCAGCGACCAATTTCAAAATTAATATTGTATCGAGACAAACCTCCACCAACCTAAATCCAATTACATTATTGGTTGAAAATATAGAAAGCAATCTTTGTTTAAAATGTCGGGGCAGTGCGGTTGGGTTCCGCAAATATTGGTCCGGCCCGTGGCAGCGAACCTCGGTCCAACGGGTGCAATTGATTTTTGGTTACAGAGCCTTTTGGATAGTATTAGAACTGGCTGCAAATTGGTTTATGTCGTCGTGAAGTCTTTAATGTGGTAACCTGGATAATAAATTTGGTTTGTTGGATAGTCACTTTGTCCCCGTAACTTGGAAAGCACGTAAAGCCCTTGGTCCCTGTAATATGTAGAGCTTGCATGACAGTCGATATAGGTAATCAGACGCCAGAAAATCTGACCATCAGTCTATCCATGGAGTATCGTGAGTTTTTTTTTACTAAGCATAGGCTCGCGTTTGACAACTTTCTCACTTGATATTAAGCGACGATGTGGCCGACGATGGAGCACGCTTGCCACTACTTTTCATCATCATCTGCCTAGCCTTTTTCCCAATTATATTGGGGTCGGCTACCAGTCAAGCCGGATTTAGCTGAATACCAGTATTTTACGAGGAGCGGCTGCCTACCAGACCTCCACAACCCATTAACTGGGGTAACACGGTACTTCATGGCTAGACTGGAGTCAGATTTACTGGCTTCTGACTATCCGTAACGACTGCCAAAGATCTCCAAATGACAGCCGGGACCAACGGCTTAACGTGCTTTCCGAGGCACGGAGGAAACTCGTTATGTTAAGATGGTCACCCATCCACAGACCAACCTAGGCAAGCGTTGCTTAACCTTGAAGATCGACCTGTGCGGCTGTTATTATCTAGCCACGAGCTCCTGCTTGCCACTACTTTTACTTCTAGTAAAACTAGTGGAGGTCTATAATAAGCATTCCCACCTTGTAAATCACTGGTCTTCAGTCGCATCTGGTTAGACAGGAAGTCGTTAGGGTCGACTTCCAGTCTAGGCTAGTTGGGAAAAGGTTAAGGAGATGATGCTTTGTATACGACGTCAACTGTACTCCGTCCGGTTGCAGGTCCACACAGACTCACGCATAATAATAAGTAATGGTCGCCGGACTACACAGTAGGTTTCGGAAGCGAACTAAATTCGTGGTTCAATGGTATACGTATTCTATTCTTATTCTCAGTATGGTTTGAGCGTGTGTTAATACTATAAGAAACCACATTAGCGGTAATAGGTACGATAGCTTAATGTGCAATATCCTCTTTTATGTGATGTCTTTCACTCTATTACCTACCTACCCGCCACCTGGTAATTCTAATATCTTTAACGGCATTATTCTTCGTTTATTTTTAAAAGTTACAATGTTAATTAAAATAAAAATAACATGAAAATAAACGCACTAATAAATTCACTCTCACACACAACATTAGATAATCACACAGACACTTATTATTAGTAGAATATGGAATGTCGACGCACAAAATATCAATAAATGCTAATGCGATGCTACAGCATTATGATGCATATTGCTGTAACTGCGAAAGACCGTCTATATACGTTATTGCGATAGATCTTAACTGCGATACAACTCAAATTCGATGCACGTTACCGCGAAAAATCATATACTACGATTATTTTCTTACACTATTATTATTGTTTTTAAATAGCACTTGTCATTTCATCAGTCTGGAATAATCATCCCTCTTACAAGGAATCAAACGTTTGTAGTTGTTTTAAATTTTGCGGTTAACATTGCTTAGTTAATGTAACTCACCTGCTGATGATTGGCATCTTGCTTATCACTGCTGTCAGAAGCTGAGGACCCCGTCGGCTTCTTGCAGAAGGTAGGGCAGTAGCGGCGACATAAACATCTGCAGAAGAAGAAATAGGATTAAGATTTAGTATCATCTCAGCTAAAAGACGTCCACTGCACATAATATAGGCTCTCAAGTTTCGCCACAACGACCGGTTCTATGCATCTCACACACGTCGGATTCTTGCTACTATTGTTCAAGCGGAAAATCATCAACTAACTTCTCCCGTTCAGGGTACAACGAGAGGGACGGTTAGACTTTTGCTGACTAAAACCCTGTTCCTTTCAAACAATCCCAGTTAGTAATGGTCCATCATGTTACTTTTATTAGTTGTTTTTAATACGTAATCAGATTATTTACTCTGCTTTTTGTAACCAAGAATATCGTTTAATTGATTTTGTATTCAATTATACATTAGGTACAAACGATTAATTGTGCTGGCAATACTGAAACGTATTTTTGATTATAGGTTATTAAAACTGTCGATGTAACACGATGACGGGCGCCTCGTGTGGCATGGGTCTAATATAGCTTTACAAGTCTAGTTTCTATTTAAAATTTATGGAGTCCAACGCGCCCGGAACGGTCTACGTCGGCCTCGTAGGCCCTATGTAGTTCAATCTTAACAAACATACACAAACACAAACTTTTGTGTGTAGCTTATCTTAACTTCTGCTCTGGGTACAACGAGAGGGCGTGTCTGACTTTTGCTGACTAACCCACCCGTGTTCCTTTCTAACAATCTCAGGTAGTAATGTTCCATCATGTTACTTTTATTAGTTGTTTTTAATACGTAATCAGATTATTTACTCTGCTTTTTGTAACCAAGAATATCGTTTAATTGATTTTGTATTCAATTAGGCATTAGGTACAAACGATTAATTGTGCTGGCAATACTGAAACGTATTTTTGATTATAGGTTATTAACGTTTGAATCCCCAACCGGTCCTATGAGACCGCGCTGTTATTGTTTTACTATTGTGTCTCGTTTCGCGGGTATCTGAGTAACTACAACTGTCGATGTAACACGATGACGGGCGCCTCGCGTGGCATGGGTCTAATATAGCTTTACAAGTCTAGTTTCTATTTAAAATTTATGGAGTCCAACGCGCCCGGTTCTTATTACGTCGGCCTCGTAGGCCCTATGTAGTTCAATCTTAACAAACATACACAAACACAAACTTTCGCTTTTGTACTATCACTGCGATAGTCTGATAATTTTCGCTCCTAAATAGGAGTTAGTCTTTCTATTTTAAAAACTTCTTCTTCTTCCTGCCCTTATCCCATATTATTTGGGGTCGGCACAACACGTTTACTTCTTCCATTCTGTCCGTTCGTCCGTCAGACTATCACCAACTCTCTTTTCCTTCATATCGCTCCTCACACAATCCATCCATCTTTTCTTCGGCCTCCCTCTCCCTCTCCATCCATCCATCTATCTTTTTAAAACATAGTACCTAAAAGTAGTACCTACCTAAAAACTTCCAAACACTCAGACTTTGATAAACATGCTAATCAAACAATTCCATTAAAAGACGACCTTCACACAACACCTAACTTCGCAGAATATCCTAACAACGTGTCTACGGACGGACTAAAGCCTAAACGATGTACAATGGGCCGGCGGAACACTGTATCCTGCCGCGCTCCTTTGTGAGCCGCGCCGAGAGAGAATTAGCCAACATAATGGTATCAACAACATCCTGTGTACAAGCGGTAAGGCCAGGCAGGGTGGCACCGAAATTCTTATTAACCTATCACATACCCACAAAACGAGACACAATAGTAAAACAATAACACCGCGGTCTCATAGGACCGGTCGGGGATTCATGAATTAAAGGTAGAAGAGGGTAGTTTGTAGCGATGCAAGAGATGTTTTAGTCGATTAATACGATTCTTCAAACAACTCGATATTTTTCGATTGTTTCGAGTTAGACTCAAGTTCGAATCGATCTTTTTTTTAAGGTTGGAAAACATCAGAATGATTTCTCCTGCTCTTGGGCGGAACAGGAGGCTTATCAGATTTTACTGACTAAAACCAATTCCTTTGTTTCCTTCTTTGCCTTCGTTCCAGGGTCCCGAGTTTTCCTTTTAGAAGCCAACCCATGGTCATGATCAGAAGCTTCGATCCTGCTCAGCCCTTACAGTTTTTTTGACATGGTATCAACAACATCCTGTGTACGAGCGGTAAGGCCAGGCAGGGTGGCGCCGAAATTGTTATTAAAGGTAGAAGAGGGTAGTTTGTGACGATGCTCGGTAGCAAGGGTTTTAATCGATTAATTCGATTCGTTAAACAACTTGATAGTTCTCGATTGTTTCGAGTTAGACTCTAGTTCGACTCGGTTTTTTTTTAAGGTGTGAAATTATCAGAATGATTTCTCCTGCTCTTGGGCGGAGCGGGAGGAGTATCAGAGTTTTACTGACTAAAACCAACTCCTTTGTTTCCTTCTTTGCCTTCGTTCCAGGGTCTCGGGTTTTTATTACAGAAGCCAACCCATGGACCCCTCAGAGGCTTCGGACCTGCGGTTTTGCTTACATCTATGTGAGGCACGCGTAAGTTCGACACCGTCTGTTACTGGCCTATGGCACCCTCATTCGCGAATTGTTCCTCGATAGTTTACGACATTCGAGTGAGGATGACTGATTCGAACAATCGAAAACTAACAGTCGATTCCATTGACTCGAAACAATCGAAAAACTTCTCGATTATTTTGTAAAACGACGAGTCGATAGTTGACTAGATGATTTATTTTAACAACTCCGATTCTATTGATTGTTAGAACGTCTCGGATTCGCCCATCGCTAGTAGTGTGATGTTGGTTTACTTGTTGTTGCTCTAGCCTTTAACTAGGTTACGTTCTTTTAAGTGGCGGGAAAATTGAGGTATTTTTGTGAGAATATTCCGATAAGCAGTCTGCTTTTGAAGAGTATTTCAATAATTTTTAGGGTTTCATACATAAGTCGGCAAAGACGGACCCTTTTTCTCAGGAATGCGTAGAGTTATGAAGCTGAAATGATATAATCAAACTTCTAAATCAACGCCACCTGAAGTTAAGGCTGTTATGCTCCGTTTAGGTCCATATTTTAACACTCGCTAGCATATCAAAACCTATAGGTTACTAGTAATCCCGTAGATAAGTCTACGGGATTTTCTTTTGGCATGAATTAAGGTCTCATAACCCAAACGCAGGAATAGGTCTGTAGCCTTACCATGAGTTTGTAAAAACGTTCTCGCTATCGAAAACTATCGCTTTGTCCCTGTCATTGTGGTGCACGTGAAAGAGACAAAGCTATAGTTTTCGATAGCGAGAACGTTTTTTCAAACTCATGGTAAGGCCACTGAAAACTTTAAAGTAGTTACCTCGGTGTAAAGGTTGTATAGAAAAATATAGAAAAGGCTGAATTCGTTAATGCAAAGTCATCGTCATCTTCCTACCCTTGTCCCATATTATTTGGGGTGGAAACAACAATTTTTTTTTTTCCATTCTGTCCTAAGCTGTCACTCGTCACGCTATGACTGACTCCTTTTTCTTCCGTGTCACTTCTCACACAATCCATCCATAACAGTTATGGAAACCAACTACTAAGGCCTGAAACTGCGTTAAGCGGGCGCCCGCGACGGGCAACCGTCGCGTGTCTACGCGCGTGGACACGCGCGTGGGCTCCGTGGCTACGCGACGGTCCCCGTCGCGGGGACCCGTCGCGGAGACCGATTTACGCAGTGTCGCTAGTTCAATTTTAACGGTGTGCTTGTATAGTCGTGTCGATGGAGAACTTAATATATTATTACATAGCAAAACGACGACTAGCAAAAAAAAAACTGTCCCACTTTGGAAGCGAAGACAGTTTCGTGGATGGCGGTGCACTAGTTTTCGATGCAAAAAAGGGGCTAGATGACCATCACAAGGAAATGAATTCTAATCGATATGAAGATTGGTTAAAAAATATTCTTCCAAAATTAAAACCGATTGCAGTATACAGTATCAGTATAACTGCATTCTGTTTCAATTTTGGGAGAATATTTTTTAACCAGTCTTCATATCGATTAGAATTCTGAGTTTGTTTCGGTGTTTCTTCTCAGGGTAGTCAGTTAGTATACACCGGCCTCATCTAGTAAAAAAAAGTCCAACAAAAAAATTGACGTGTAAAAGTGTTTGTGAAAACCTATTTGCAAAATAAATATCATTTATCATTCATTAAATATTTTTTAAATGTTTAACATAAAAATATACGTTATTACTTCTGTATTTTTTCATTTTAAATAGCTATCTACTATTCAGGAAAAATTATTATAAAAAACGATACTACTTGATTTTATTAACGGCAATTTACGGTTGAGGTACATCACTATTTAAGAATTGCAAAAAAGTGGCAACATTCGTTATGTCATTTTTGTCAAATGATGAAATGACAACCCTGAACAAGCCCGTGCGTGTTCCCTGGCGGGGACCGCGCGTGCCCCCGCGACGGGTTCCGTCGCACGGAGGCGGGCCCCGTCGCGTGGGTGCGGGGCGCGCCTCCCCGTGACGGACACCCGCGCTGGTCCCCGCGACGGAGCACTTTTGTATGAAACCGCGCGGGTGCCCGCTTAACGCAGTTTCAGGCCTAAAAGCTTAGTAGGAAATCGAGTAAACAAAAGTTTGCTAAAATTATCATTACAGTAACATGTGACTGGCCACTCTCGAAAAAGGCCTTCTAACGTGAAAGGGCCCTTTAACGTTTAAATCCCCAACCGGTCCTATGAGACCGCGCTGTTATTGTTTTACTAGTTTCGCGGGTATCTGAGTAATTAATGTTAAAAGACACATTAATGACCGCAACAAATTAATGACCCAACCGAGAACACACCACGTCCAGTAATCTGATTGCTATTAGTATTTTATGTGACCTCTTGATGATCCCTTAGTCACCATTTACTACTCTCATTAAGTGCTTAACCTATTCCCAACTGTGTAATGCTTGGCTGGGCAGCATTCAGGAAGCTGGGTGGTAACTTCTCGTCCAACATACCACTTACCAGAGTGTCTCAAGATAAAAGTCTATGATCAGTGCGTGTTGCCAGTGATAACATATGGCCTTGAAGTAGTTAAAAATCAGAAGGCTTAAAGTCACCCAAAGTGAAATAGAAAGAATTATGCTCAGAACTGTTCGCAGGTGAACCAAGCTCGCTGGCATAGCCCGAAGAGTCGTGTAACTAAAGTGGCAGTGGGGACTTGGACAGGGCACATTGCTAATAGAACAGATGGTCGATGGGGGCGAAAGGTTTGAAGTGGCGACCGTGTATAAGACCGTGTAAGATGAACTGATAACCTGGTGAGAGTCGCGGGTTTGCGATAGATGCAATATGCACAGAACCGTTAGAATATCTGTCAGAATTTCAGGTTCCTGACTGTATTGTCTTTCAAATATGCTGAAATATAACTTGGCAAAATGGGGTTTTATAAGACCCTCCTAATACTTTAAGTGCATACAATGCCCATGTTCAGGTCATGAACCACACATTGCGACTGCTAAGTGCCCACACATCTGCACTTTAGAGGAACTAATTAAGATTGATGCCACCGATGCTACAATTAACTTAGCCGCCTACAAGGTATACGCACCAATAATTCAAGGGATTTTTTTACTGACTCGAAAACAAGAAAAATAAGTAAGCTGAGTATATGACAACTAATTTAAATACCAATTGCGCTCTTGAAATGCATTGAAGATAGATTTTTCCTTATTTATTCTTTTTTCTGCCCATGTCCTAGATTACTGAGAGTCGGCATAACATCGCTACCTTTGGGTAGAAAGGTCGTATAAACCATTTTGGCCAAATTGAGTTATATATACCATTTTTCTCAGAATTTTTTTCTCTATAGATCTGTATATATGAAATGTAGAAATTCGTTCAAAAATGGTTAATACGACCCAGCAATTTTCGGTCATAGCCTCTTAAAAAAGGCAAATTTTCAATGTAAAAGCCAAATATTTTTTTTTGTAATTTTGTTATGACGTAATGACCATAATTTATGTAACTCAGGGTGTAAAAATAGTCGTTAATTGAAAATGGTTTATACGCCCTAAAGTGTTAAATGCATTATTTGTAAATGGTTTATACGCCCTAAAGTGTTAAATACATTAATTGTAAATGGTTTATACGCCCTAAAGCGTTAAATGCATTACCCAAACACAGGTTAAATTTGACGTCGTAAATCCAAACACAGTTCGCAACGTTGGTGTATAAACCATGTTCATTGCAAGTCGCACCTTACTTTAGGATGTTTGTCAAGTAAAATGTGTAAGGAATGAACCTGGAATGGTTCTATCAGATGATGAAAAAATCAAAGAGAGGTGGAAGGAATATTTTGAAAGACTAATCAATGAGGAAAATGATTGGAGTGGGATTTTAGAAACTAAACCATAAAATGTACCCCACATTTTCTGGTTTAGTTTCTAAAATCCCACTTTAGTGGCACTTTACACGGATTAGTGAGAATGGTTAGTATGGATGAAGTCAGAATAGTAGTAAATGGAATGAAGAATGGTAAGGCCATTGGCCCAGATTGGAATACCAGTTGAAGTGTGGAAGTTACTGACGA